>VYZX01021018.1:0-14192 GCA_013401335.1 Brachypteracias leptosomus | reverse complement strand
CCCCCCCAGCAAGAACATATAAAATTAAAAGGGACTGCTGAGAGACAGTGAGGCTTTACGATATACTCCTTACTAACTTTTCTTTAGGTATAGACCTAAAATTTAAGTTTCTTAATATTGCTTTGGAGAAACATAAGTTGCTATTTCACCTCTTTCACAGTGTGAAGTAAGTGTAGAAGTGGCTTTCAAAATGATACATGGAGATCATACATGAAGAAATGCCAAAAGAAAGGAAGATTTTTGTGAATTAGTTAATAGAAATAGAAATGAGCTGCCTGACCTCAGTCTAAGGAAGACTTTCAGCAGTCATTAGGTGGAAGAGCTCTGTCATAACAGCACTCAATGCACTCTGAGCAGTTTACTATTTACTTAGTATGGTAAAGTACTTTTTACTCCTTCTCCGCCCATCAATGTATTATATTAATGCTAGTCAAAATACTCAATTAGAGAAATCCACCATTTTACACAAAATAAAGTGCATTTTGCGAAAATCAGTAAAATGATAACCTGGGCTGTTCCTGCTGCAGTGATGAACTTCCTACATTTTATGCAACAGATGTCATTTGGCAAATGATCTGTTTTAAGATACCATTGTTCTGCAGCAGCCAAACAGGATGTGTAACCAGATGAAGTGGAAGAGTTTAAAGTGCAGCAGCTCACAGTGGATCACTGAATAGGAGGAAAAAAAGACTTTCATTTTGAACAAAACCAATTTCAGTAAGTTGTATGTGTTATCTCATAGGTTTCTTTCATCCTTTCCTGCTCATGCTTTTGCAGTCCTACATTTATGAAGCCCAGGACAGATGGGTATATCCCATCAGTACGGCCAAGATAACTTGTAGTGATAAGAGGAGCAAGGGATGCTGGCTGTCAAGTCCTCACCATGTATTTTGGCTTATTCTTGACTGGTAATGACATTGCATGATCTTTGCTGTGTTTATGTTACCTTCTGACAAAATGCTGAGGGATTTTGTTGACTCATACCCTGTATTTGAGGTTCTGTGTACATGGTATGGTCTCACACTCCACCAGTGCTTGCCAGTTCCTTTCCATTATCAATATTCTTTCTCGACTTTTATGACTTCACTTGATCTCTTCATTTACAGCAGATGTGCCAGTCTTAACTTCTGTTTTAATCTGTACTCTTGTACATTTACTGTTCTGGTGTACAAATACAATATTTACTGTGTAAATCTCTGCAAAAGAATAGTACCTCAAAATTTTATTGTCTGTTTTTAAATAATATCTCTCTCTGTCATGGTACCTAGTGTGTAGGGTTAATCAAGGCTTAAATAATTTAAAAATAGTTTGCTTCTGACACTATCATTCTGACAACTATCACTATATGTTGCAAGTGGCCTACTCATTTTCAGAGTCTTCTGTTGTTAGTGTATGCCTCAGTTCTTTCATACTTAGGAACAAAAAAAGGATTATTAGTCTTTCATACATGGGAACAAAAAGAAATTATGAAGAAATGTTTACATTGAATTTAAGATTTGTTGTTTGTCCTTTAGGCCCAGGGCTAGATTTAATCCTAGGGGACCACTATAAAACTATAGAGGATTTGTTTTGCTTTTAACCTTTCCACCCAAGTATACAAATGATATTTTTATTAGCTGTCTGCTTGCTTTCTGTGATAGGCCTGTAAATAATGTCTTTCAATCCATATGATAATAAAATTACTCATTTTAGGGTATGCTGTGGATCATCTTTCTTCTCTGGCTTGTTTAAAAAATGTCAATCTAATTTCCAACCAGAATTATTCTCAACCTTCATATACCTGTTTGTTCTTGTTTAGTATCATTCAATAGCATAATTCTGAGTTCTTTCCCTGTGATTGTTGTCTGCTTTGGCTTATTTATAGAGAACAGTCATGTTTACTTCTAGACTTCATGTTGCTAGGCTGAACAATCCAGGCTTTGTCTCATTATGTACTGGGAGAATTAAGAGCTTGTTTCGTTCAGCTTAGAGAAGGCTGAGGGGTGACCTCATCGCAGTCTACAACTTCCTCAAGCGTGGCAGTGGAAGGGAAGGTACTGATCTCTTTTCTCTGGTGATGAGTGATAGGACACAAGGAAATGGAATCAAGCAGTGTCAGGGGAACTTCAGATTGGATATTAGGAAAAGGTTTTTCAGTGAGAGGGGGGTTAGTCACTGGAGCAGGGTCACCAGGGAAGTGATCACGGCACCAGGCCTATCAGAATTCAAGGATGTCTGGATGACTCATAGTCATACAGTTTAGTTTTAGGTGGTCCTGCAAGGAGCAGGGAGTTGGACTCAGTGATCATTATGGGTCCCTTTCCAAGTTGAAATAATCATAATTCTATGATTCCAGTAGCCCTTTCTCCTACTGCCTACAGTTTGAACACATCTTTCTTGTACATACTTGATGTTTTTGCACATGACGACAGTGACACTAATGAGATCTGTAGCAGAGAGAGGTTGAAATTACTAATACACCTAAAAATTGATTTTTATTGTTGCTGTTCTTTATTTTGAGTACATCATAGTAACTGTTATAATGTAATCACTTGATACATCATCTTTCAAATGATTATCTGGTAGCTAAGAGCAGTACCAAAGAGTTTGACATAAAAGCAGGAATTTAAAAAAAATAGATACTTTTATTGTTTTGATTCTCAAAACTATCTTTTTTCTTTTTTTTTTTCGTTTTGATGGCACTCTGATCTTTCTGTGAATGAAAATTTAGCTCTATTTCAGCAGATTCTGTAGGTTCTCTCCTGTATTTTGCATAAGGAAACTGGCACAAATATTTTGAAAATATTATTCTATACTTTTGGAGCACTCCTAGTTAATGAAACTATCACTTCACTCTTGTTTCAGTCCTAGTTACAGTTGTCTTTGTTTAACCATTCATACTGTTTGCTTTTTGGTTTTTTTACATCTGTCCAATTTCCTCACGTTTAGTAATTTTCTGTGTTGTATTATGGATGAAAATATACTGAATCACTGCCCTGAGCAGTGCTACTGCATTTTCTTTTGTCTGGGGGATCTCTTTATCGAAGAAAGATGGTATAATCTGCCAAAATAATGTAAGTACATTTCATATGTCATTTCTTCTGCCACTCCATTTTTCACTTCCCTCTGTCCCTAATTATGCTTTACTTCAGAATCTGTTCTGTTTCCCGTTCTCTTTCATTCTGTTTTATTAAAAGCACCTTCAGTGAAACTAAAATGAATTTATGTACAAGTATGTATATGTTAAGTAGAAGCAGCTCCAAGATGGAGCTGGTCAGGAAGCTCAGCCTTGTATAATTAGAAAGGCTGTCTGATACTTGCCACAATAACTTTCTGAGGTCTGTAGCATATAACATTGACAAATTATTAAGTATTGGTGGTGAAGCCTTCTGTGTCAGTGTTGAGGTGTTGCTTTGCTGTAAAGAGAATAGAGGACCAGGAAGATGGGATTAGGGGAGAAGTAGGTGAACTGAGGAGAAGAGGAGGTCTTGAGATGAAGGTGAGTCCACTGAAGCAAGCCAGTGTGCAGAGAAATGTGGCACCTGTAGATAACTGTTGGGACTATAACCCAATGTGGGGGTACAACCAGGACTGTTGTGTATTCCAACCTGTGAAATCTGGGGATGGGCTGTCAAGCATGTTGATCAGGGGAGGAACTGGAAAAATGGAATAGGAGAAGGGCTTATATGAACTATTGATGGAAAAGCTGAAGTGAAAGCCTAGAAGATTGAAATTTAGGCTGACATGAAACGAGGTAGAAAAGATAGACAGGAAAGACAGACTGGGTCATATATCTAACTTGTGTTGCAGCAAATATTTTCCTTCTCGTGTCTTTGCTAACAAGTATTTAAAAGATGACATCAGTAATTATTGAGTATAGTTGAATGCTTTGTTCTATGAGGCTCACTAATGTGCTTTCATAGTCCAGCACCAGTGATACATGATTACACTTACATTCTTTATTCACATCTTTCCAGGATGCCATAGCCTTTTCTTTTGGAAGCAAATACCTGTCTGTCCTACACGTTACTTCCCTGTACCTTTTTCCAGTTGAGTCAATTCTGTGTGAAACTACACCTTTACATCTGTTCAGGTACTGGTGTTGGTTGTAGTCCACAGCTATGCTTATTGCTTTTTGAACCATTACTGATTCTAGGAGTGCCAGTGGTTATTTTGCTTTACAAGTCAGCTTCCTTTAATAGAGTTCTTTTCTCCTTGAATCTCATACATGGACCCTAAAGCTGGACATTTTCAGAAGTGAAGAAAAGGAACCTGAAAACTGATCAAGTCGGCCTTGCATGCTTACAGTAATCTACAGTAGTAGAAAAAAATTATGAAAGCAAGCATTTGTTGTAAGTCAGCAGTGCTCTGTTCCAGACTTCCATGCTGTATTCTTTACTTTTCCATGGGTTATTTATATTCTGACTGGTTAAATTCAGTTGGTTTTAATTCCTTTTGCAAGCATGTGGTACCCTGAACTCAAGTTAAGGAGCTGGATTTCATGGTACTAAGAATTCCAGTCATAATGGAAGAGATTAAGGATTTATGGTGAATTTTAATGCATCTTTTTTATCCTGACTTAAAATAGCTTTTGCTTTCTGCTTGTTTACTGATGTTTGTATTGAAACAATGTATTTTGATTACAAAATTATTCATTTTTAATAATGTTAGAGTAGTCCTTTCAGAATAACTTTCTATGATACCTAATTTTAGAGAACCCAGCTATTCCTATGTAATACAGCTTTTATTAAATGGGACTGTTATGAGAATGGTAATTGAACAGTGATTTCTAGTTTTGTTTCTTTTTGACAGTAAAAATGTGCTTACTAATACTTTTTTTTTTTCCTTTGACTGTTTCACCTGGCTTTCTCCCTGGGAGAGTAATACAGAATCACAGATTGGTTGAGGTGGGAAGGAGCCTTTTTGACCACCCTCATAATAAGCAAGCGTTCTTTTGTTCAGTCAGAACTTCCTGTGAATCAGTTTAAGCCCGTTGCCTCTTGTCATGCCAGTGGGCACCACTGAGAAAGAAGGTCTATCACTCTTCTTTGTTTTCATCCCACACTAATCAAACTGATGCTTACATGTATTGGTAAGATTCTGCTGCCTTCCTACCAAGCCTTCTCCTCTTCAGCCTACAAACAGTGCCCTTTGTGGCCCCTTTCTGGACTTGCACCAGTGTGTCTATGTCTCCCTTGTATTGGGTTGCCCAGAACTGGACACAGCACTCCAGGTGTGATGTTGCCAGTACTGACTGGAAGCTGAGGTATCATGTCTCAACCTGCTGGTGATGCTGTTCCTCAAGCAGCCTAGGATGCCCCTGGGTGCCTTTGCCATGAGTGTACTTTGCTGGCTCCTATTCACCTTGTCTACGAGGGCCTTTACTGCAAAACTAGTTTCCAGCTGGCCAGCTCCCAGCCTATTAGTGCATGGGATTGTCCCTTCCCAGGTGCAGAATTTAGTGTTTCCCTTGATTGAACTTCTTGAGGTTTGTGTCAGCCCTGTTCGAGATCTCTCTGGATGGCTGCATGACGCTCTGATCACGCAGAAGGTCACTATTGGCCACTCTTCCCAGTTTGGTGTCATCTGCAAACTTGCTGAGGATAGACTCTGTCCCACTATCCAAATGACTCCTGGGATATACTGTTAGTGACTGGCCTCCAGGTGGACTTTGTGCCACTGGTCACTGCAGCCCTTGGAGCCTGGCAGTTCAGACACTCTACCTAACTGTCTGTTTTTCTAGACCATGTTTCATCAGTTTCACTGTGAGGATGTTAGGAGAGACTGTATAGAATATACCTACTTGGGTGACTATGTTTGTTGAGTTAAAATAACAGTTCTCCAAACTGTTGTGTTAAGTAGCTATTCTGGAGATTCACAAAGAAGAAGAAAGCTCAACTGGGGCTTCCGAGTCCACCTGCTGCTATTTGGTATGGATCCAATTCTAGCAGTGGCATGACATTGTTTTTGCTGATGATAGCTTTGCAGATCTGAAAATGTGTTTCTTTAGGATGTGATCTTAAAATCTGAAGTGGGCTTAAATTGTTAGTTAATAAGACAGTGATTTATGTGAAAATACCTTCTAATTCCCTTAAGAAATTGCTAATGTAACTTAGGAAGGACAAAAAATATGAAAGATAATTGTAAGTCACAAACTGTGATGGTAGTGTAGTCCTAGTGAGTTATTGTGGTCCATTCCGCAAAAGAAAGACTGTAATAACTCTATCATGTCAAAGATGTTTTAACATTATAGTTCATATGAAAGAAAGATAGTAACTCTTACTGAGGATGGTAATCTGTGTTTCTCTCTATGGTGTGAGGTCAGTGGATATAAAGCAATCTCTGCAAGGGTCATCAAGGCTTAAGGGTCTTCCCCCACACACCTGTTCCCAAGGCATCCTTTCCTGGCATCATCAGATAGTGACCAGCACAGACATCTAAAAATTGACCTTTTAGTTCCTGCCAGAGTTTCCGTTGTCTCCAAAAATATGCTGGGCAGGTGGGACTTTGAGCATCACTGTAGCCCACAGGTGGCCAGCAGATGTCGCTGTGGGCCAGCGCAATGCAGCAACTTCCTGGAAGGGGTACGTGTATCTACCTTCTGCAAAATAGGTGGAAAGAACAACTTCTTTTGAAATACATGTTGCAGAACACATTAAGGAGTATCAGCTGAATATTCTGAAATTAAGAACATAGTCCCTAGCACCTGGGCTAATATGTTGGCAGAGATCACTATAAACAAAATTGTCCCTCCAGTACCCAGATACACTCCTCTCTGGTTTCAGACAGGAACCTAGTGCACATTGCTGTATGATGATGGCCTCGCAATAATTTGTAAGTGGTACAACCTCGGACTTCTGCCCTGCTATTCAGATTTATTCATGCTTGTGCCATCACTGTTGGCCAGTTCCACCAAAGTGTGTGCAGGGAACAATTCACAATTGTTTTTTGGTAAGCCATTAGTATGCTTTACTAAACTGACTCCACAAGGTTGGTGGGATATATGATAAACCCATGCTACCTGGTTTTCACCAGCTCACTGCTGGACTATTTGTCCTGGAAATGACAACCGTTATCTGAGATAGCACAAGTGGGAATTCCTAACTATTGGCTTCAAAAATGAAAGCCTTTCATAGTGGCTTTCTGGTTGACATGGGAAGTAGGCAGTACAGTCAGGTGGGTTGTACATGAATCTGTCACCACCAGTACTTACTGCAAACCCTGGCCTCTTAGAAGTGTCCCAGTGTAATGTCTGTCAGGCGTGGCCTGAGACCACCCAGTGCTCTGTCTTTCCATAGGGCTTCTGTGGGAGTTTTCTTGCTTCTATTAATTTGCAGATCTGGTGTTCTTCAAACTCATACTGAATGGCCCCTCCTGAGCAAGAAATATGTCTATTTTGTCCCCATTGGTAGGTAACAACTATCCCTGAATGACCTGACTTCATGTGAGCCCACTCGGTTAACACTTCCTCATTGGGGGGTGTTGCAGAAATACATACCCTAGCTAACAGCAACAGCATGGTGTTTATACTCCGGCTCACCATGAAGTGAAGTGTAGGCATCAATATGTCTTACCCAGGCAGCAGTGGTTTTGCACTTAATTTCTTGTATTCACCAAATCCTGCCACCAAAGATGTTTACAGTGTATCATCTAGTTATCTGCTTGTCATTTATTAACCCTCAATGTAAAACTCTTTTATACCATAGGAGTCAGTATAAAGATTTCTGAAGCTGACAGTTCTTCCAGAACCATAGCTGCAGCCACCAATTCAACATAATGGCTGCTCCCTCTTTCCCTTTGTTAGGTTAGGAAGGTTTGCCTAGCTGTTCCAAAAGCTGCTGCTTTTCATTGCAGTTTTCCTTTCAGATATCTTGCTGACCTGTCAGCAAACCATACATTCTGCTCTTGGGTTAATTGCTCATATGGTGGGGCATGCTGTGCCCAAGAAGGAGACAGACCAGGTTGCAGAGTCACACTGTCATTATCCAGGACAATTTGTGCTGTTTTCTCCTGTAAGCACACTTTGTTTGGACTATGAGATTTAAGTGTAGAAATGCACCATTTCCATTTCACATTGCTAGTCTGTTGTACCTTCCCAATTTACTGACGGGAGTCATTTGACCTTACTAAGTGTAAAACTGGGAGCCCTGCTGTCAGCCACTTTGGCCTCTCGGGCAATGCGTTCTGTTTCAGCTAAGGCTGAATAAGCAGCCCAAAGCTGTTGTGGTTTTGTGCTGATAGGGGCAACTTCTGAGACCAAAACCACAACAGTATGTGCCACCCTTCCCTTTGCTACCAGAGGCTCCAATAAACCATGTCCTTCTCTGATACCAGGGCTTTGAGCTTGAAAGGCCTATTGGCTAGCTTTCAGCTAGCATGGGACACTGCTTTCCTTGCTTGTCCAAATGACAGTTTTGCATGCTTCAGAGTCCTAATTTGAGCTGAATAAAGTGTAGGTTCCAAGAAAAAAATCCAAACCAATAAGCAGTCACATTTTTATATGATTGCAGACAGGTGTGAGGTTGGGATATCAGCACAGGTTAGAATGGGATTGCAAATAATGATGCAAGCACAGAAAACAAATCATAGAATCATAGAATAAGATTATTTGGGTTCAAAGGGACCTCAAAGATCATCTAGTCCCAACCCCCCTGCCATGACAGGGATGTCTCCCACTACCCCAGCTTGCTCAAGGCCCCCTCCAACCTGACCTTGAACACCAGAGATGCAGCATCCACAACCCACCTGGGCAACCCATTCCAGTGTCTCACCACTCCTAGAGTGAAGAATTTCCTCCTAATTTCCAATCTAAATCTACCCTTTTCCAGTTTGAACCTATTACTCCTTGTCCTGTCATTACAAGCCTTTGTAAAAAGTCCTTCCATAGCCTTCTTGTAGGTCCCCTTCAGATACTGGAAGGCTGCAATAAGTTCTCCCTGGAGCCTTCTCTGCTTCAGGCTGAACAACCCCAACTCTCTCAGTCTGCTTTCATAGGAGAGGTGTTCCAGCCCTCTAATCATCCTTGTAGTCCTCCTCCAGACCTTCTCTAACAGGTCCATGACCTTCTTGTGCTGGGAGCTCCAGAGCTGGACGCAGTACTTCAGGTGGGATCTCACAAGAGCTGAGTAGAGGGGCAGAATCACCTCCCTTGACCTGCTGGTTGCACTTCTTTTGATGCAGTCCAGGATACAGTTGGCTTTCTGGGCTACACCCACACACTGCTGTCTCCTGTTGAGCTTTTCATCAACAAGCACCCCCAAGTCTTGCTCCTTAGGGCAGCTCTCAATCCACTCCTTGCCCAGCTTGTGATTTGGATTTTCCGTTGACCTATGTGCAGGACTTTGCACTTGGTCTTGTTGAACTTCATGAGTTTGGTGTGGGCACACCTCTCAAGCCTGTCTGGTTCCCTGTGAATGGCATCCCTTCCCTCCAGTGTGTCGACCACACCATGCAGCTTGGTGTCATCTGCCCACTTGCTGAGGGTGCACTCAATCCCACTGTTCATGTCACTGACAAAGATATTGAATGGAACTGGTTTCAGCAGTACACTACTTGTTACTGGCGTCCACTTGGACATTGAGCCGTTAATCACAAATCTTTGAGTGCAGCCATCCAGCCAATTCCTTATCTATTGAGTGCTGCATCAAGCAAATCCATGTCTCTCCAATTTGGAGACCAGGATGTTGTGTGGGACAGTGTCAAACAGGTACAACCTGCTTAAGTCCACGTAGATGACATCGGTTGCTCTTCTGTTGTCCATGATGCTGTAACTCCATCATAAAAGGTCACCAAATTTGTCAAGCACAATTTGCCCTTGGTGAAGCCATGTTGGTTGCCACCAATCACATCCTCATTTTCCATGTGTCTTAGCAGAGCCTTCAGGAGGATCTGCTCCATGTCCTTACCAGGCACAAAGGTGAGACTGACTGGCCTGTATTTGCCCAGGGCTTCCTTTTTTTTTTCTTTTTTGAAAATAGGGGTTATATTTCCCTTTTTCCAGTCAATTGGCACTTCACTGGACTGCCACGACTTCTCAAAACAGCTTAGCAACTCCATCTGCCAGTTCCCTCAGTACCCTCAAAGGGATCTTATCAGGTCCCATAGACTTGTACATCTTCAGGTTCTTTACATGGTCTTGACCATCTCCAGTGTAGGTAAGTCTGCACTGGGGAGGGAAATCGCGGCAAGAGGGACCGGCAAGGAGCTCTTTTGGGGGGCTTTTTGAAACTTTTTGAAGCCAAGAAGGCAGCTAGCCGGCTCTAAGGGGCTGGCAGCTGGTGGGCGGGCTGCTGAGGCGGCGTGGGCGGAGCCAAGAGCCCCCTGGCGCCTGATCTGAGCGAGCTGTAAACACGCCAGTAGTGACTCACGGTGTCCACACCCGCCCTTCGCAGTCAAGCTGGGTGGGCTGCCGAACTAGCGTGGGCGGAACCAGCACCACCCACCATTGATCAGGTGATAAGTAGCCTCTGTCAGGGCAGCGGCTAGTGCTTCGTTGTGTGTGCCCTGCGGGGTGCCACAGCTGTTTGCAGCTCGTAGAGCAGGGTGCTGAGCCTCTGCCAGTGCACAAGGTAAATTCCATCGCTCTAAAGTGTCCGGGCAGTACGGGTGAGGGGAAGGAGAGGAACAGCAGCGCAGGGACGTGAGAGCAGGACGCGTGGGAAGCAGCACACAGTTCCCTCCCNCCATGACAGGGATGTCTCCCACTACACCAGCTTGCTCAAGGCCCCCTCCAACCTGACCTTGAACACCAGAGATGCAGCATCCACAACCCACCTGGGCAACCCATTCCAGTGTCTCACCACTCCTAGAGTGAAGAATTTCCTCCTAATTTCCAATCTAAATCTACCCTTTTCCAGTTTGAACCTATTACTCCTTGTCCTGTCATTACAAGCCTTTGTAAAAAGTCCTTCCATAGCCTTCTTGTAGGTCCCCTTCAGATACTGGAAGGCTGCAATAAGTTCTCCCTGGAGCCTTCTCTGCTTCAGGCTGAACAACCCCAACTCTCTCAGTCTGCTTTCATAGGAGAGGTGTTCCAGCCCTCTAATCATCCTTGTAGTCCTCCTCCAGACCTTCTCTAACAGGTCCATGACCTTCTTGTGCTGGGAGCTCCAGAGCTGGACGCAGTACTTCAGGTGGGATCTCACAAGAGCTGAGTAGAGGGGCAGAATCACCTCCCTTGACCTGCTGGTTGCACTTCTTTTGATGCAGTCCAGGATACAGTTGGCTTTCTGGGCTACACCCACACACTGCTGTCTCCTGTTGAGCTTTTCATCAACAAGCACCCCCAAGTCTTGCTCCTTAGGGCAGCTCTCAATCCACTCCTTGCCCAGCTTGTGATTTGGATTTTCCGTTGACCTATGTGCAGGACTTTGCACTTGGTCTTGTTGAACTTCATGAGTTTGGTGTGGGCACACCTCTCAAGCCTGTCTGGTTCCCTGTGAATGGCATCCCTTCCCTCCAGTGTGTCGACCACACCATGCAGCTTGGTGTCATCTGCCCACTTGCTGAGGGTGCACTCAATCCCACTGTTCATGTCACTGACAAAGATATTGAATGGAACTGGTTTCAGCAGTACACTACTTGTTACTGGCGTCCACTTGGACATTGAGCCGTTAATCACAAATCTTTGAGTGCAGCCATCCAGCCAATTCCTTATCTATTGAGTGCTGCATCAAGCAAATCCATGTCTCTCCAATTTGGAGACCAGGATGTTGTGTGGGACAGTGTCAAACAGGTACAACCTGCTTAAGTCCACGTAGATGACATCGGTTGCTCTTCTGTTGTCCATGATGCTGTAACTCCATCATAAAAGGTCACCAAATTTGTCAAGCACAATTTGCCCTTGGTGAAGCCATGTTGGTTGCCACCAATCACATCCTCATTTTCCATGTGTCTTAGCAGAGCCTTCAGGAGGATCTGCTCCATGTCCTTACCAGGCACAAAGGTGAGACTGACTGGCCTGTATTTGCCCAGGGCTTCCTTTTTTTTTTCTTTTTTGAAAATAGGGGTTATATTTCCCTTTTTCCAGTCAATTGGCACTTCACTGGACTGCCACGACTTCTCAAAACAGCTTAGCAACTCCATCTGCCAGTTCCCTCAGTACCCTCAAAGGGATCTTATCAGGTCCCATAGACTTGTACATCTTCAGGTTCTTTACATGGTCTTGACCATCTCCAGTGTAGGTAAGTCTGCACTGGGGAGGGAAATCGCGGCAAGAGGGACCGGCAAGGAGCTCTTTTGGGGGGCTTTTTGAAACTTTTTGAAGCCAAGAAGGCAGCTAGCCGGCTCTAAGGGGCTGGCAGCTGGTGGGCGGGCTGCTGAGGCGGCGTGGGCGGAGCCAAGAGCCCCCTGGCGCCTGATCTGAGCGAGCTGTAAACACGCCAGTAGTGACTCACGGTGTCCACACCCGCCCTTCGCAGTCAAGCTGGGTGGGCTGCCGAACTAGCGTGGGCGGAACCAGCACCACCCACCATTGATCAGGTGATAAGTAGCCTCTGTCAGGGCAGCGGCTAGTGCTTAGTTGTGTGTGCCCTGCGGGGTGCCACAGCTGTTTGCAGCTCGTAGAGCAGGGTGCTGAGCCTCTGCCAGTGCACAAGGTAAATTCCATCGCTCTAAAGTGTCCGGGCAGTACGGGTGAGGGGAAGGAGAGGAACAGCAGCGCAGGGACGTGAGAGCAGGACGCGTGGGAAGCAGCACACAGTTCCCTCCCGGCCATAGAGAAGATCATGGTCACAACACGGCCATGAGCCACAGTGAGGAAAAATGGGGGAACTCAGACCGAGGTCCTGCACAAGCATGCAGGTTTGCAGGTCTTCGGCTGTGGTGAGTGCCTGAACCTGGCACTTGAACCAGAGGGAGTCAGATACACTGCTTGTGTGCGATGTGAGCAATAAACGACCTGCTCAGGCAGGTGGTTGAACTGAGAGAGGAGGTAGAAAGATTGAGATGGATCAGAGAGTGTGAAAGCGAAATAGATTGGTGGAGCCACACTCTGAGGCAAAGGGAGTAGGAAGAGGCTCTACAAGAAGTGGACGACCCCCTTTCCTCCTTACACTAGGCAGAAGGAGGGGACATAACGGAGAAGGGGGAATGGAGAGAGATCCCTCCTCGGAGAGGCAAGTGAAAACCTTCTTGGCCCCCCCCTCACCTTCCCAGTTGCCATTGTACAATAGGTTATGGGACTTTGAGACTTGATGGCCAGGCAAATGAAGATTGATAGTGTTATATGTAGAACTTAATCTTCAGAGCAGTGCTTGGACTGTAGGATGCTCTCGTGACCATCTTTCATCTTACATTGTTTTCAATGTGTGAGTTTTCCTGCACACCTGCTGATGAGCACCCAGGATCCAAGGGCCTTAGTGTCCTGCCCCTGTCAGGCCATAGAGAGGAGTCCAAATAATGAGAATGAGTGGAGGCTGGTTCATGGCAGGGGCAGCAGGCGAAATCCCCCCTTGCCTGCCTTGCCCCCCCAGGTGCCTCTGCACAACAGATATGAGGCCCTGGTAGAGGAAGAACAGACAGATGAGGATGGGGACAATGGGCAAGATACAGCTGTGGGGTCTCTGCAGTCAGATGGGCCTACTATCCACATCACCACCTCACACAAGAAGAAGAAAAGAAGGGTTCTAGTTGTAGAAGACTCTACTCTGAAGGGTACAGAGGGTCCAATATGCCATGCAGACCCTCATCACAGGGAGGTCTGCAGTCTCCCTGGAGCACAAGTTAGGGACATCACTAGGAAGCTTTCTAGCTTAGTGACATCCTCAGACTATTGTCCACTTCTAATTTTTCATGTGGGTGGAGATGAAGCAGAACATAGTCCAAGAACAATTGAGAGAGACTTTAGAGCCTTGGGAAGTCTAGTGAAAGATTTGGGAGCACAGGTCATTTTTTCATCCCTTCTTCCAGTGGAAAGCAGCAACAATGGAGGGAACAGAAGAATACATCACATCAACACATGATTCTGGGGCTGGTGTCACCACCACAATTTTGGGTTTTTCGATAATAGGATGACCTATACAGCACTGGGAATGCTGACCTTAANGGATGACCTATACAGCACTGGGAATGCTGACCTTAAACGGGAGACACCTCTCCCAAAGGGGGAAAAGGGTATTTGCCCAAGAGATTGCAGGGCTGAATGACAGGGCTTTAAACTAGATGGGAAGGGGAAGAGGGATAATAATAATATGTCCAGAGAGGCAGAATGACAC
>VYZX01021017.1:0-12196 GCA_013401335.1 Brachypteracias leptosomus | reverse complement strand
AGTACAAAGATCTTGACAAGCACCAAAGACCTCTGGTATTTATCAGAGTTTTAAATTTCTTTTCTTCTAAAAAACTTACAAACAAACAAACAGGAGACAGAAGCCATTTAGTACAGCTCCCATCTTACAGAATCAGCATGCTGACAAATCTGTTTTGTGTTATCTAACTGCACATTACAGCTAAAATCGTTTTTAGCTGAAAGTATTTATAATTTTATTAACATTAAATTAATGGCCTAAGGGAATTCACATTTATCCAAACTACACTTTTAAGAGAAAAAATATTTTTCAAAATTTCTTAATTTACTGAAGACAGGAAATGGGAGAATATCTCCTGTAATTAAATGAGCAAGGAAAGAGTAGTATTACATCGAACTGCAAAGCAGGTCTAGGGGCATATGAAGTGATATCAGTCCAGTGACATACACCCACTGTTGCTAGGAGCTTTGATATCAGGCAGAAATATGCTGAGAAAATTAATTAAAGAAAAATCATTACCGAAGACATAATGTCAGTGATCTTCATTACCCATCATCCAAAACAGGGCTCACTTAATTTGATAAATTTTGATACTAATGTGGAAACATAGATTCATGTTTGCATAGTAATGATATATTTCACCAGTTGCTGTCAACATCCTTAAGAAATTGCTGTTACAACCTGAAAATGTAGCAAATTATGGAAATCACAATTACCTAAATTAAGCTAATTTGTGAAGAACAGAAAATATGCAAATTTTCCAACCTAGTTTGTTTCTTGTCAATGTTAATGTTACATAAATATTTATCTCATTCAGGTGTGTGTGTTTGTTTTATTGGCTTATGTTGACACACTTGCAGTTATTTTATAATAACTCTGCCTCCTAGATCTCCATTGCCGTCGTAGAATAAGATTTTATAACTGTTCCATTTCAAAGTAATAAACTGAATAAAATTTATTTCCCCATTCTTCAGAAATTTTGACCCCTACTGACACAATGCAAGGAAAGTGACCACTAACAATTACTGGGTCTGTAGCACACCCAATCTCCTTCAATATAATAACCTAGATTGTGGACGGTAATTGTGTGGCCACATGATCTTTATGAAAGCTCACCACACCTATGGTCTCTGTACTGGAACAAGAGTAAAGGTGTTAAGGCATAATTTCCAAAAGCAAACAGGAATAATTAGATCATTTCAGTACCATAATTTCCCAACACATAAAGCAAGACATAGTAGGAACTGTATAAAGGATTTACTGAATGTTTGATTTTTTTTTTTTACTTCATTCTACATTGAACAAAATAATCATTGTTATCTCTCAAAAACCGTAATCTGTGCTACCATTGCACAACATCCTTAGTGTAGGGCTATTCTGCGCTCTCTCCAAAAGCATGACACCATGTAATCATAGAAAAAAAAAAAAATTAAAATTTAACCTAAAACTTACTTGGAANAATTCATCTAGTGACTTCTCTGGAAGTCATCTAGTCCAATCTCCTACTTAAAACAAGGCTAATTTGAAAATTAGATAAGGGTGTTTAAGGGCGTTTCCAGCTGACTCTTGAAAACTTCCAAGGATAGAAAACCTGCAACAACTTCCCTGGTCTCTAAATTGGAAATACGTGGATTTGAAGGGTAGACCACTCAGTGGATTAGGAATTGGCTGGATAGTTGCTCTCAAAGAGTTGCTGTCAACGGCTCAATGTTGAAGTGGAGACCAGTGACGAGTGAAGTTCCTTGGGGATCAGTACTGGGACTGATCTGTTTAACATCTTTGTTAGTGACATGTACAGTGGAATTGAGANCATTTTTAATTATATGTCTCTGTAAATAATGTTATTTCAATACTCATAAATGTTTTAAACAGTATTTTATCAAAATGTACCATGAGCACTTTGCAGATGCGAATTAATAAACTTGTTCTTTCAGTATGTCCACTTAAAAATTTTCTACCAGGACCAATTAGAAAAACTCACAGCAAGGACAGTCACCTCAACAAAGGCAGGGTTTATGATTTATTTGTCACATAAAGGACACTAAAAGGAAACAGGGATACATTAAGAGGCTTATTGAAGGCAACAGAGGAGAAAACCGCAAAGCCAAGAATAAGGTCTGTATATCCTGCATCTAAATAATCGTTTCATTCACTGTTTCACCCAAAGAGCAGAGTTTAAAAATCCTCTGAGTTTTAGTCCACATGTCTATTATTTCTAAAATTAAAATATCAGGACCAAGATTAAGTGATAAATACTCAGTACAAAGATCTTGACAAGCACCAAAGACCTCTGGTATTTATCAGAGTTTTAAATTTCTTTTCTTCTAAAAAACTTACAAACAAACAAACAGGAGACAGAAGCCATTTAGTACAGCTCCCATCTTACAGAATCAGCATGCTGACAAATCTGTTTTGTGTTATCTAACTGCACATTACAGCTAAAATCGTTTTTAGCTGAAAGTATTTATAATTTTATTAACATTAAATTAATGGCCTAAGGGAATTCACATTTATCCAAACTACACTTTTAAGAGAAAAAATATTTTTCAAAATTTCTTAATTTACTGAAGACAGGAAATGGGAGAATATCTCCTGTAATTAAATGAGCAAGGAAAGAGTAGTATTACATCGAACTGCAAAGCAGGTCTAGGGGCATATGAAGTGATATCAGTCCAGTGACATACACCCACTGTTGCTAGGAGCTTTGATATCAGGCAGAAATATGCTGAGAAAATTAATTAAAGAAAAATCATTACCGAAGACATAATGTCAGTGATCTTCATTACCCATCATCCAAAACAGGGCTCACTTAATTTGATAAATTTTGATACTAATGTGGAAACATAGATTCATGTTTGCATAGTAATGATATATTTCACCAGTTGCTGTCAACATCCTTAAGAAATTGCTGTTACAACCTGAAAATGTAGCAAATTATGGAAATCACAATTACCTAAATTAAGCTAATTTGTGAAGAACAGAAAATATGCAAATTTTCCAACCTAGTTTGTTTCTTGTCAATGTTAATGTTACATAAATATTTATCTCATTCAGGTGTGTGTGTTTGTTTTATTGGCTTATGTTGACACACTTGCAGTTATTTTATAATAACTCTGCCTCCTAGATCTCCATTGCCGTCGTAGAATAAGATTTTATAACTGTTCCATTTCAAAGTAATAAACTGAATAAAATTTATTTCCCCATTCTTCAGAAATTTTGACCCCTACTGACACAATGCAAGGAAAGTGACCACTAACAATTACTGGGTCTGTAGCACACCCAATCTCCTTCAATATAATAACCTAGATTGTGGACGGTAATTGTGTGGCCACATGATCTTTATGAAAGCTCACCACACCTATGGTCTCTGTACTGGAACAAGAGCAAAGGTGTTAAGGCATAATTTCCAAAAGCAAACAGGAATAATTAGATCATTTCAGTACCATAATTTCCCAACACATAAAGCAAGACATAGTAGGAACTGTATAAAGGATTTACTGAATGTTTGATTTTTTTTTTTTACTTCATTCTACATTGAACAAAATAATCATTGTTATCTCTCAAAAACCGTAATCTGTGCTACCATTGCACAACATCCTTAGTGTAGGGCTATTCTGCGCTCTCTCCAAAAGCATGACACCATGTAATCATAGAAGAAAAAAAAAAATTAGAATTCATCTAGTGACTTCTCTGGAAGTCATCTAGTCCAATCTCCTACTTAAAACAAGGCTAATTTGAAAATTAGATAAGGGTGTTTAAGGGCGTTTCCAGCTGACTCTTGAAAACTTCCAAGGATAGAAAACCTGCAACAACTTCCCTGGTCTCTAAATTGGAAATACGTGGATTTGAAGGGTAGACCACTCAGTGGATTAGGAATTGGCTGGATAGTTGCTCTCAAAGAGTTGCTGTCAACGGCTCAATGTTGAAGTGGAGACCAGTGACGAGTGAAGTTCCTTGGGGATCAGTACTGGGACTGATCTGTTTAACATCTTTGTTAGTGACATGTACAGTGGAATTGAGAGCACCCTTAGCAAGTTTGCAGATGACACCAAGCTGTGTGGTGCGGTTGACACACTGGATGGAAGGAATGCCATCCAGAGGGACCTTGACAGGCTTGAGAGGTGGGCCCATGCCAACCTCATGAAGTTCAACAAGGCCAAGTGCAAGGTTCTGCACCTGTGTTGGGGCAATCCCAAGCACAAATACAAACCGGGCAGAGCATGGATTGAGAGCAGTCCTGAGGGGAAAGACTTCCAAGCTGATGAAAAATTGAATATGAAACAGGAATGTGTGAGTGAAGCTGAGAAAGCCAGCCAAATCCTGGGCTGCATCAAAATAATTCAGGTCAGCAGGTGAAGGGAGATGATTCTCCCCCTTCTACTCTGCTCTGATGAGACCTTATCTGGAGTACTGCATCCAGCTCTGGAGCTCCCAGCACAAGAAGGACATGGACCTGTCAGAGATGGTCCAGAAGAGGGCAACAAAGATGATCAGAGGGCTGGAACACCTCTCCTGCAAGGACAGGCTGAAAGAGTTGAGGTTGTTCAGCCTGAAGAAGAGAAGGCTTCAAGAAGACTTCATTGTTTCCTTCCAGTACTTGAAAGGGAGGGACTTTTTACAAGGGCTTGTAGCAATGAGAGATTATGATTTTAAACTTGAAGAGGGTAGATTTAGAACAGAAATTAGGAAGAGTTCTTTATTCTGAGGGTATCTCTGGAGATATTCAAAACCCGCCTGGATGCCTTCCTGTGTAACCTCATCTAGGTGTTCCTGCTCCGACAGGGGGATTGGACTAGATGATCTTTTGAGGTCCCTTCCAATCCCTGACATTCTGTGATTCTGTGGTGAGACTCTGGAACAGTTTGTTCAGAGTAGTTGTGAATGCCCCAACACTGGATGTGTTTAAGGACAGATTGGATGGGGTTTTGAGCAACCTGGTCTAGTGGAAGGTGTCCCTGCCCATGGCAGGGGGGTTGAACTAGATGATCTTTAAGGTCCCTTCTAACCTGAACCATTCTATGATCCTATGAACTTTGGGCAACCTGTTCCAGGGTTAACAGGGTTAACAAGTCTGATTATGAAATTTTCCTTTTATTCAGTAGGAATTTCCAAAAGCTTGACTGTTTCCTCTTGCACTTTCCTAGTGAACATCTAAGAGGTGCATCTTCTCCAAGCAGGTCCTCTCTTAGGCCATGAAAACTTTGATTAAATCTGTCAAGAAGTAGGAAGCAGAGGCAGGATCCAAAGGTTGCGTCAAGGAAGGCAAAGGCAGTTGAATCACAGGCAAGTGCCCAGTCCCAACACAGAAGAAACAATAGTAATGAAATAATATATAAAGTGAGTGATGTACAATACAACTTCTCACCACCTGGAACTTGCCTCCTGGCTGCTGCTGCATGCCCACTTCCCTGGCCAGCTCCCCTCTTACATACTGAGCATGACATCAATGTGGTATCGAACATCCCATTGACAGTTTCAGTTGGCTATCCTGGCTGTGTCCCTTTCAACTTCTTGTGAAAACTACTCTGTGCTAGCTGAACCCAGGATAATGGCAAATGTGTGTGTCACACCTGAGTATGATGGTGTGGAGAAGTAATACAGAAGCACAACAGGGTATCAAAAACTTCACCTTGTGTACTTTTTATTTGTGTACTACAGCAGTTTTTGTTGTGATCTTTGCATATCCTCTGAACCATACTAAGAACCTGACATAAAGTCTTTCCTGGGAGTAAGTCTATGTCAAGAAATAATCCTCATAGCAAAGATTCCCAAGCTATCTATGATTTGGGACACACAGTGCAGTTCAGGTCCACAAAGCTGGATGCATGTCACACCACCACATGTACTTACCCGCTCAGAGTTCCATTCCCTTGGGTACTTCTATGCATTTTTTCATTCCACAGTGAAAACTTATTTCTAAACAAGCTTCCCCCCTCCACAAGTCTGCAATACAAAGACAAAAAAAAAAGGGGGACAGATCTTACCCAAAACATAACTAACCTACTTTGAGTTGTTCTTCTGGCTGTATGTACAGATAAAGCTATTACTCATGAGTTGA
Organism: Brachypteracias leptosomus; assembly: GCA_013401335.1. Taxonomy (NCBI): domain Eukaryota; kingdom Metazoa; phylum Chordata; class Aves; order Coraciiformes; family Brachypteraciidae; genus Brachypteracias; species Brachypteracias leptosomus. The sequence continues at coordinate 6,159 of VYZX01021017.1, read as the reverse complement.
TGATTTCCGTATGTGTTCCTTTCTTTCTTCTTGTTATGAGACCAGAATTAAGTTTGAGGCATGAGTCTACCTCCTGATGTAACTGTTCAGTTTAACACTACACTTGATATACTAATGTTTATGAGAACACAATAACGTGCACGGTCCCTGTACAAGGTGAAACTTGACAACACTGAGAAAACAGGTGCTGATTATCTAAATGTTAATTTTGTGTTTCATCCTTTTTGCTTCTCCACATGGTTGGAGGTTTCAGTGTCACATCTGCCCATCTGGTACCTCTCAAGAGCATATTTTCCTTCCCAGGATTGTAAGAATTAACGTTGTTAAGCTAAATGTTAGACCAGTAGAAGTGTTCATCCTATTAGACAGAACTGGCATTTCACAGAGATTTATATAGTTCATACAAACTACGTGCATCATAAAAGATATTGAGGAAGTGAAGAGTCTATGAACTGTATCCAACTTACACACAACTTTGCCCTTGCTGAGCCAAACTCTAAGTGTAATTGTTTTTTGAAAAAAGTAGACATACTCTTCATGGTAAAAGGACTCTAAGCCGGGAGTACACCTGAATACATTGACTGGTTTGTCATCTTTGTTTTAAAAAAAAAGCCTTCACTTGCAAGAACTTTCATTTTTAAGAGTTTTCCTTTAGAGAATCAGAAAAGTCAACTTAACTTTTCTGTCTAGCCTTTTCAAAGCCACTGCCATGCTGGAAATCATGCGAAAAGCAAGTTTGCTGGGACAGGATAAACTCATGCTATTAAAAAAAATGTAAAACAATTATTCTGTTTTGAGGGATGCTGTTGTCTATAGCAGTATTCTCCAATTTGAATATAGGAGAAAATGTCTTTTAAATAAAAAGAGAGAGCCTTGTAATATGTGACTGGTAATGGCCTCAGGATATGCCCAGGTAGTTGCCTTTTTCCTGCTCTTAGACCACTTTTCTATGGCCTTTGGTTGTTATTTTAAATAAATACATGCACAAGTAAACAGTCTGTGCCAAGACATTCATTATTTTTGGTTGTATTTTATATATGTATATACACTGTTGTTGAAATGGATTAGCCCATAACAAGATATACCAGATAGCAGAAAGTACTAGCAGAGTTTTCTGCAGATGGAAAATTAGACAAATTTGTGGCATCATCTGGTTTTCTATTACAGTAGATCTTTCTACTGATGTTTGACGATAAGCACAACAGTGATCAGATGTCTTTGTGCAAAATGGAACAGATATACATGTATCTTCATTTAAACTTACCTAACAGAAAAAAAAGAGCTGTGTTAAAAAGGACCAGGGAAATGGATTTTTAAGACAAAATCTTACAAATATTAGATATGCGGGTTGCAAATTCAAAGATTATATACTCGTGCATACGTTTTACATATGCATAAATGTTTCTGCTTCTATTACAGAAGTATGCATTTTTAAAGATTTACATTTAATATCTGTGCAATACATTTCTTAATTGATAAGCAGCAAGTACTAATAGTGATGCTTTTAGTCCAGGAAATATCACTTAACATTATGAAGTCTTCACTACATCCAAAATACAAGATTTTAGCTATGATATCGTTATATTTCAGGCACTGTTTACAAAATTCAAATATAGGAAAAAAATGATGGAAGTTCTTCATCTTCATATTTAACTTTTTACTGAGATACTGTAAGACAACATGGAGTCAAATTCAGGCACATAATGGGTTGAATACTCAGATAATAACTAAAGGTTAAACCCCAATTCTCCAACACTTCTACTGTGCTGGAAGTGCTCACTTAAGTAAAATAAATACTAATTCCTTCATTCAAAACTCATCTTTCTTTTCACAGCATCACAGGATCACAGAATCACAGAATGAGGGACCTCCAGAGATCATCTAGTCCAACCACCCTGTCAAAACAGATTCACCTAGAACAGGTTGCACAGGAACCCACCAAGGTGAGTTTTTAAAGTCTCCAGAAAAGGAGACTCCACAACCTGTTTGGGCAGCCTGTTCCAGTTCTCCGTCACCCTCACAGTAAAGAAGTTTCTCCTTTCTTATCTATTGCATGGTAAATAAAGATCTTCATTTTTAATTTTAATATATAATTTTATATGATCAAAAGAGCTGCAAAGAAAAATTCAAGGAGAAAAGGCAGTATTTTAGAATAAGGTTCTTCAGTCTAATCTTTCCAGGTATGTTGTAATAAGAAGGCTAAATGCTAGTAATCAGCAATGTAATTGCCATAGGAACATTAAAGAGATTGTTTTGCAAATCCACTTGCACTGAGGTTTTTTCTCCTTAAATAACAATAAATAAAAATAATGTTATTGATATCACTGAAAATATTTTAAAGCACCATGGAAGTTATTTTTAGAGGTGGATCCAAATAAGATGAAAGGGAATTTTTAGCTTACCCCTTAAAGGCATTTGGTTACACAAGAGAGAGCTAGAAGAACAAAAGAAAAAAACATGGATCTAGTTGGGAGAACAGGAAGCAAACTGTATTACAAAACTGATATGATATGCTTCATGAGAGAGAAGGGATGGAAACATGATCAGACAAGAATACAGTTAATATTAAGATGAGGTCAAGAATACTAAACGCAAACAAGACACAAAGAAAAGCATCACAGGAAATGAGAAAAAGTATTTTCACTTCATAACAAAAGTGCTAAAGACTGCAAAGGAGAGTTGTTCCCGTTTCTTTGTTAGTTTAATTCTTTGTAATTCTTATTATCTCTTAGGCCAGTAAGTACTCCTGTCAGATTAGTGAAGCCTTTTGCAGATAGGCAAGCATAATTGCTCATCTTTCTAAATTTACAGACAACTTTCAACTTATTGATTGTGATGCCACAAGCTAAATATTATTAGTAACTCAATGTAGAGAGTGGGTTTGGGTGTGAGTGACTTCTTTCTTCATTCTAGATTGAATGTGCTGATATTTCAAAACAACTGTTCATTTTCTCAGAGAACTACTGTTCTGTTCATGTGCCAAAGATTTCCCTGTTTCTTACGGGGAAAGAAACTAAAGTAATTGAATGTGCAGTGACATTGCTGTGTCATGTCCTCAAAGGTTATGAACTCTTTATTCTTCCAAACCCACCTGTTCAGTCTGTAACAGGCTGTTGAAAATGAGAGCATTTTATCTGGTTGGTGCGTTAAAGAATCCATTAACTTGGTCTCATACACTTCCAAACTAAACAGATAGTGCCTAGGAAGGCATGTCAATCCATTTTAACTTCTTTCTCCCAGATCACCACATTAACTTCTGGCTTAACTCTTCAAGAAAAAGTTGAGAAGAAGTTAAGGAAAACAGAGTTAGGAAAGGATTTACCAACCACCTAGACAAGTACAAGAGGGAATTTTATGTTGCCACTTCTTTTTCTCTCAGTGTCATAGTGAAAAGCAGTACTAGAATGTGTGCTTGGAAAGCTTTATTGATGAAAATCCTCTACATCTGATCTTATATTGTGTTAGTTGTCTACAGTAAATTGCTTATTTCTACAAATGACAAAGGAAAAACATATAGTGTCAAAGGAAAGATTATGGCTTTCTTGAAAAATAAAAGTAGTGTTTTTATATGGGTTTTTGAAGAAAGAAACATATCTAGAAGCTGTAACAGAGGGAAGGAGTTACTGAAGTAAATCTTTACATGGTAAAAAGACGTGCTCTATAATAAATATAGAACATCTGAAATCTTTGCAGAAAACAGCCTGCTTATGAAAACCACTCAAACATAAAGTTCCAAAAGGCTGGAATTTTTAAAGTTAACTATTTTTAGNGGGCAATGCTTGGATTATATTAATCCGTGTACGCGTTGTCCATTGATCTCCCGCTGCAACCACCAACAACAAAAGGCATCTCTGACATGTGTGATGAATAGATATCTAAGAATAAAGTACTAATAGAAGATTTTGTTTCACAGATGGAAATGTCTAGAATAAGGGTACTCAATTAGAATGAATCACATCTTATAAAATGGATAGAAGAGATACAGACAGCTGAAGGTATTAAATTGTTACAAGTTTCTAAAAGAAACTCCATATTTAACAGTAAATATAGCTAATTGATTCATAGTATCCTAGCATAAAAAATAATTCAGCAGCTGTATGTAAGTAATCACGGAGATCAGTTATTGACATGAAACTGAGGACACCTTCTGTAAGTGCAACCATATTCAGTGATGAAAGTGTGATTTAGTCTGTTCAAATATCAAATGAGAGTAATGTCTCTACTCTTCCCCAGACTCTAGAAAAAAAAAGGAAAGGGTGAAATTAGAACAAAAACAAGCATAAAATGACTTTGATGCTGTACTTACACCCTTAGCTTCTATGTAGGATAAGATTTAAATGTGGAGAGTGAAGGGCTTATGTTATTTTCTGACAACATTGTAATTAAGAACACAGTAATGACATTTCTAAATGCTTTTATTAACACAGAGTTTATTTTATTCATGCACTGCTTCTGTCTGTTGCTTTTTCTGATTCTGCATAGCTGAGATGCTGAGAGCACAAAGTACTCTCGAAAATGCTTTTTAGTAAAAATGCCAGTTTAATATATTCTATCTTGTGTAGACTCTAAAGTATTGTAAGTAATCTAAAAATGTTTTATTCTTAAAAACACTTGAAGTATTCAGGATAATATACATCACAAAATACATTTCTCCTTGAGAGAGCTAACATGATTTCTTCCCCTGCAGAGTCCAAAATTTGTCTGCATTTCAGTCTCTCCTACCTCTCTCTTCTGTGAATCATTGTGTTTTGATGAATAAATGGTCCCCTACCACCACTTCCTATGTGCTTGCCTGGTATGATTTTGTCCAGGTCCACCCATGCAGAGAATCTATTTTCACCTGAAGATGAAAGACTGGCTAAAAGCCATCAAAGGTGAAAGCTTTGGACTGCATCTGCATGACAACTTTTACAATTCTTTGAAGAGCTACTAACTCCACTACTTTTCTAAGGAAAACTTTCCGCAGTGTCATTATTTTCCGACATGCTGATATTGTAGTTACAAAGCTACTCTAGTTCTGCTGTGCTACTACCAAAAGTGAAACGAGTGCCTCAGTCATAGAGTGAAGACAGTCAGGGAATTGCTTTGGATGTTGAAAAGAAAATGAACCTTAATTTTGCAGTTATCCTCTAAAGCCTCAATTTACCTGACTTCTCAAAACATATTTTTTCCTTTGAGAAAGCTCAAAGTCATGGAAAGGTGGGTAAAGACTTAAGTCTAGCACAGACAGGTTGTGCAATATAGTAGTTGTGCTTACTTAAAGTCCTCCCCATAGTTTCTTGGGGCAATTTATAACACGGCTGGGATTAGATAGAAAATCTCTTCCCACTCAGCTAGGTCCTACAGGTGTCTGAATGACAGATATCTCCATCATTGTAACATGGATGGGAGATGCAGAAATCAGAGAACATACAGTAAAATAGTTTGCACTCCTAAACTCAAGATACATGTCATTGGCTAATAGGACTCTGTCTATACATGAGGGATAGCTGACACAAACTAGAGAGAAAATATCTTCTCCCTTAATAGCTGACTATGCAGATAAGTAGACTTAACAATTCCTAATGGTCCTCAGTTCCCTGGCTACTCCTCGGCCCTCACAAGATGGTAGAACTCCAAAGGCATTTGTTTAATCTTTCCTCTGAAAGGGTTTTTTCTTTCATTTAGCTGGTGGCCTTGCCACGCTTATCTATGTCTTTGTCATATCCTTCGTTGTTTCTGTAATCCACAGCAACAGAATAAGATTTCTGTTCAGGTCTTTTTAGTATGTTTTTGGTTTTGTTTTGTTTTGGCTTTTTTTTTTTTTACTTAACAAGGGTCTTGAAGGGTCTAGCTATATTAAAACAAAATACTTTCTATTTCTTATCAGCCTGAACTCCAACACTCTATGTGACAGTCTATCTCCTACACAAACATCTCTGCTATTTGTTGAAGTGTCTAATGTAGCCTTAGTGTATTTTATTTTTAAACATTATGAAATTAGATACACATTTGTTCTGTGTACACAAGTATTCAGTAACTAAATTTTGACAGAAGTTAAACTACTGTAATTTTGATCAAGATTAGTGGTATTTTGCTAAAATCCTTTACTCTTTAATTTCATACAGATTTAGAATTCCATTTAAACTATAAACTGATAATTTATATAAATATCAAAAT
>VYZX01021016.1:42808-243646 GCA_013401335.1 Brachypteracias leptosomus | reverse complement strand
TCCTGGCTGAACCAGGACAAGTACACATATCATATTCGTAACTAGGTGCATGTTACTGTACTTGAAAATGTAGTGTAGAGGTCCTGGACCTGAGTGGATTGAGAGCAGACCTGCAGAGGAGGACTTGGGAGTGTTCATGGATGAAAAACTGAGTAAGAGCCAATGCTCTCACAGCCCAGAAAGCCAATTGCATCCTGGGCTGCATCAAAAGAAACAGGCCAGTAGGTCAAGGGAGGTGATTTTCCCCCTGTACACTGCTCTCGTGAGACCTCACCTGGAGTACTGTGTTCAGCTCTGGGGCTCTCAGAAAGAAAAGACATGGACCTGCTTGAGCAGGTCCAGAGGAGGGCCATTAGTATGATCACAGGGCTGGAGCACCTCCCCTATGAGGACAGAGAGTTTGGACTGTTCAGCCTGGAAAAAAGAAGGCTCCAGGTAGATCTTATTGCGGCCTTCCAGTACTTAAAGGGGGCCTACAGAAAAGACAAGGAAGGACTTTTCATCAGGGAATATAGTGATAGAATGAAGGGTAACAGTTTCAAAGCGAAAGAGGTGAGATTTAGATTAGAAATTATGAAGAAATTCTTTACTGTGAGGGTGGTGAGGCACTGGAACAAGTTGCTCACAGAAGTTGTTGGATGCCCCATCCCTGGAAGCATTCAAGGCCAGGTTGGATGAGCTTCGAGCAATTTGATCTAGCGGAAGGTGTTCCTGCCCATGGCATGGGGGTTGGAACCAGATGATCTTCAAGGTTCCTTCCAACCCAAACCATTCTATGATTATATTCTATGATTCTTTGACCTTGGCAGTCTGTGATTAATTTCCTGGTTATAAGCACTCTGATAGTTTTGCCTGTGTTTTCCAGGACAACTTCCAGACAACCTGAGTCTGAAAGACAAAAAAGAACCAGGTTTCTGGAGGAAATATCAGCCTCAGGAGTGTGGAAATATCAGCTTCAGGAGTGTGGCTGATCATGAAGCAGTGGGGTTTGGAGGTCAGTAATTTTTTAATTCCTCCCTTTTAGTACTTGGCTGTAATCTAAGGACTTGTACAAGAACAACTTGTACGCACAGATCTTGAAGAAAAACAACTTCTAAGGTGTTTGATCAAGGGTCTGTTTGACAGAGGGCTCTCTTTGGTGTTGGAAGCAGAGGGAATTTAGAAGAAGCATGTGCTAAACCTTAAGAAAAAAATACTCTAAATTATTCTTATGTTGTCTTTCTTCTGATAAAAGGGTCCACATCCCAGTAACTTTGCTGCCTGAGTCTGAGTATGTATTTTTTCTCTACAGCAGTATATTTCCAGTCTGCAGTACCACAGTAAATAGAAGCTAACAGTTAAATTGAAAATTTTGTCTATTCTTTAATTATGACTCCTTTCACAAAATCACTTGTATTTAAACTTCCTAAAATCTCTTCTACAAAGATCTTTTGTATACATTTCTATAGCAACACAAAAAGGAGTAAAAATTTTTGTTTTACTGTGTACATAAAATATAAACCCACATTTTACAGATTCTGGCATAATATGTAGACAATGTTTCCTTAATTAGCTGTTGGTTGTTGTTTGCAGGGTTTTTTTGGGGGGGGGATGTTTAAAGGCTGCTGTACCCTTTGGAACAAGAGAGGGGGCAAGTCCTAGTGTCCCTTCCAGGACTGTGTAAAGGACAGGAAGCCTGCATGCTTTGAAAGCAGTTTGAGAAAATGTAAGTCTTTCATCCTCTCCTTAGCACCCTTGAGGTTACCTCTGGAAATACACAAGCATGCTCTTTTCCAAGGACTCAAAAGCCCTTTACAAGTGTTCATCCTAGTAAAGTCCTTGACTGCATTAACACAACACCCCAGTGACCCATAGGCAATAAAACCTAGAGCTCCAAATTCCTACATCTCCCTAGGCTCATCAGGGCCCACCTCGCTCCCATCCTCACCTAGGACCATTTGTGCTTCTTGCCATGCCTGCTGGCCCGTAGAACTCTGAGGTAATTATTCAGATTACTGGTTTCACCAAACTGTCTGCTGTTTTTACAATAAAGGGCAGCAAGTCACTTGGCTCTGGGAAGGGCTGAGACCCAACTAAATAACACCACTAATAGCACCGAAGTGTCTCCCATGGAGCACAGCAGTAGAAAGATAAATGTCATGGTGATGCGTATAAATGTTTATACAAGCAAAACTGAGAATATCCTTACTATATTTCTTTCAGCTTTTGGCTACTTTTGTATTAACTTAGATTAGTGCAACATACTTCAACTATTTTGCAGTTATTCAAAATATTCTATTTCTTAACTTTAAAATAAGCTAAGAATATATAATTGCAATTTATATGGCTTGCTTCTGTTCCTTCTGAAATCAATGGGAAAATCTTTCCTTTGAATTCAATAGATTTCTGTGTTAAGGCCGCATTAATAAATCTGTGGATCTGGACCTGTTCATTACTGGAGATGGGATAGTGGAATAGATGCTCGTTTGGTCTTACACAACTTGCATAGTATGGCCACTCTTCATTTCAGTTTATTTCATTGGGAATAGCACTAAACTTAAGGTACTAGCCAAAAGCTGCTTTGCTCAAATGCTATGTTTTAGTATAGCTGTTTATCCAAATGTCAGAATGTTATGATTGGTTAATAAGCATTTATAGTTGAAACAAGTCAGGGCATTCAGATTCTATATTTCTTTTCTACACACAGATCCCCTGTGGATTTTAACAGCAGTTTAAAGTTTGTAATAGTATTTCTTGCTCCTTCTGCCCCCCTTCAATTTGTCATCATTGCTGCCCTTCTTGAGTTAAATTGTTCATAATTCCTCATTCATTCAAGTGAAAACCTCATAATTTGATGAAAGTCATTAAATTAAAGAGTTCTTTTACAGTCCTGTTGTATCTTAGCTGACAGACTCATCGTAAAGGAGTGGCTTCTATTAGAAATAGTGTGACCAGCAGAAGTAGGGAGGTGATTGTCCCCATATATTCAGTAGTTGTGAGGTCACACCTCGAGTATTGTGTCCAGTTTTGGACACCTCAACACAAGAGAGATATCGAGGTGCTGGGGCGAGTGCAGAGGAGGGCAACGAAGCTGGTGAAGGGCCTGGAGAATAAATCTTATGAAGAGCAATTGAAGGAGTTGGGACTGTTTAGTTTGAGGAAGAGGAGGCTAAGGGAAGACCTCATCACTCTCTACAACTACCTGAAAGGATATCATAGAGATGTTGGTGCTGGTCTCTTCTCACGGGTAATTAGCGATAGAACAAGAGGGAATGGCTTCAAGCTGCAACAGGGGAGGTTTAGACTGGACATTAGGAAAAGATTTTTCACGGAAAGAGTAGCCAGACACTGGAATAGGCTGCCCAGGGAGGTGGTTGAGTCACCATTCCTGGGTGTGTTTAAGGGTTGTTTAGATGTGGTGTTGGGGGATATGGTTTAGGGGAGAATTTTGTAGAGTAGGATTGATGGTTGGACTCAATGATCCCAAGGGTCTTTTCCAACCTGAATGATTCTATGATTCTATGGAATCAAATCAGCTAATGAGATTAAATAATCAGATAGCTAAAAGATTTTATGCAGATTGCACTCTTTGAAGCCTATTTAAAAAGGTAGGCTAGTTTAAGCCCCTTATAACCCCCTAAATTCAAAATTCTCTGACACTGAATACACTCACAAATTCCTACCTCTTCTGTTTGAAGTTTGCTATAGAATGTTTCCGTTGAGGTGTTTCATCAGTGTTATCTAGTTCTGAGAGCAAATAAGAAAGCACTAGAAAACCTGAGTTTTTCCCCAGCATCAGTACATGTTGAGTCTAGAGTTTTTGGCCTTGTTTCTTCTGCTCTGGGGCTGTCTGACAGCTTGCTAACTCTGTTGTGCATCTCCAAGAAGAGTCATCTTTGACAAAAAGTTTTGTATGCATCTAAGGAGCCAAGTTCTCTGCTGAAATAGGCTCTACTGGGAGCTGTGGAAACTTATCAATTTTCAACACACGGAAACCATGTTCCATCCTTAATTGTTGCTGTCTTTTCTGAACCAAGTGGTTCTGATTTTAGACATGTAGCCCTGGGGGTGTGGGGGAACCACTATATGAAACTCTTTGAGAGTTACCCCTAGAATGTTTTGGTACATAATATTATGGAAAATTCATCTGTCCCCTTTCTATTCAGTTTGCTATAAATGAATTATAGAATTACCAAGAAGAGGTAGGTCCAAGTATCTAAATTATGCTGTTGCAACCAAGCAGAAAGCTGTAGCTCTGTGGTTTTCTCATAGTAACTTACAATGAAGTGAAATAAGATTCCATCTTAATCCTTTCTTCATGACTAGATGCAGAGAGTATCTGCTGTGTACCTAAAGAAGATAGTTTTTTCTTCTATTTGTAATAGAGCATGAGATTTCAAAAAGCTTTCAAAAAGCACTTAAGATAGAGTCACAGCTTCTCTTCACTAACACGTTTGAAACTCCCACTCTATATAGGCACTTTTTCTGATTCATATGGCAGTATAGTTGAGTTGTACTTGGTATATGCACTTATAAAGGGAAAATTATGAACACATCCACCTAGAAATAAGCCCTGAGTTTTTTAACTACAACACTGAATCATTAGGAGAGGCTTTGCTATTTTTCCTAATCTTCATAAGCTAGGGAAAAGACACCTGAATTGTTCCTCACTCAGAATAAACTGCTCTACAAGAACGTAGCTTTTTGGTTTGAAAAGTGTGCACAGAACACTGTCACAAGTGGGAAGGAAACAAGTGTCCCAGTGGGAAGCAGAGGGTGGGTGCCATGCAGGAGTGCTTTCCTGCCCAGAGCATCACCCACACAGCAGCTGCAGCTGTTGCCTGCATCAGACCAAACAGACATTCTGCCACCCTTGAAACACAAGACAAAAAGTTAGAGGGGGGGAAAAAACCCCCACAGCTCACCACTCCAAGCAAATCCAATCATAAAGGCCTTTATGTTCAGCAGTAAGAAAATCCAGGCTGCAAAAAATTAATTGCCTTCAAAAAAGATAAAGATGCAATATTAATATAAATAAAGATATCAGCTGTAATGAATCATTGAGCTTCTTGGTTATTGGACTGGCTTGAACCATTTTAATTTGAAATGCTTTTATACTATGCATAGTGGTTTATCTAATTTGGGTAAGGCATCCACTGAAAGGATGATTGAATTTGTGTCAGTGTGCTAGTGACAGTAACATATTTCTACCAATAATAGTGAAGAGTAATGTTAAATAACACAGCAGAACAAAGCACTCATTTCTTAAGTCTTAAGCCAAGACATACGCATTGAGAAATGGTTTGATGTTATATTGGGAGGCAAACATTGCACTGACAATATCAGAGTCAAAAAAGCACGTAAGAAAATACAGAGATGACAGTATTTTGGAGACTGAGAAGGAATGTATCTGCAATAATTTGTCTTTGTCTTTTTCTTTTGTCTTTCCTGTAACTCAGAAATAGCTTTTTGTAATTCAAACTCAGGATTAGGCTACTACTACAAAAACATTACTAGTTTTTCTCAAATTTCAAACATTAGAAATATTTTTCTGATTTAGGGTACTTGTACCTGTCTGATGATCAGCGACATAGGCTGCAACCCTGCTCATTTTTCTCTGTCAGGTGGCCCAGGGTACAAGCAGATGTGTAGTTCAACTGTCAGGGTGACCCAGTCTTGCTCCTGGACACCAGCGTCCTTCTAGGGAAAGCCAAGTAGCACCAGCTGGGGATCCTGGCTGAGACTGAGGGACTGCTGAGATACTGGATTTTTCTACAAAGGTTGGTGGACATTTACACATCCAGAGAGATGGGGCAGGAGACTGGAACCATCTAATTACTGGCAAAGACAGTTCAACTTCATATTCGAACCAGAGTTGGCAGCAAGATACAGAAATATTTGTTACTATTACTTATTGTTCTTACAGGATTTCTCATTAACTCAGCATGAGTAAATGATAACACTATTTTCTTCTGTACTTCTGCAGACAATGTGAGCAGAGAGCATCAACAAGAACTATGTGAAATTGGAAAACTCATTGAGAAACAAGATGACTTGTGGGCAATATATGTGAAAGAGAAAAGCATTCAGAACACATGATAAAAAATTTCAATTGTGAAGAATGCCAACAAATTACACCATGCAGCATTTTGTAAACCAGCGCTTCACAGGTTTAAACCTCTGCATAAACAGTAAGTAGCTCATCTCCATAATACTCTAGCAAGCTTTTGTCTTCCTTTGAATTACAAAAACTTGAAAGAAGCAAATTAATTGCCCAGTGTGACACACCAGGTCAGTGATACATGCAGAACAGAATGTGACGATTCCCACATCCCTCTTTAAAATAAAACAGAGACAAGAATCAGGTTGGGGTTCCACCTTTGCAGAATATGAATATAGCTCAACTGAACCCTGTCCATGAAGCAAATGGAATTTGCTTCACCCGCAAACGTGATTAACTGCAGATGTCAGTATGTATTCATCTTATATAGGACCATGAAGTATTTTTTATATTATTATTTAAAAAAAAATAAAATAAATCATTTTGTTTAAATATCTTTACCTAGTTCTACTGCAGTGACTTTGTTGATCTGGTTTCCCTTCTTGCACAATGGTCCGTTCTCTTGTGTACAGATATTTTGGAAATACAACTCTCTGTAGCTATTTCTAGGACATAGTCACTGCAGCATCTTTTAAAAACAGTTTTGGTTTATTAAGTTCAAGTGTCACATTTCTATACCACTGCAATTATCACCTGATAGTGTTTTTACTTTTAAAATACCATTTCCAAGTTTATCATCCTACTCCATGACTTGTAGTTCTTCTGGATAAACATGTTTCAGATCTGTGATGGTATCCCTGGTGATGGTTGTCATAGTGCTCCACAGGATTTTATTTCTGCTCATTCCTCAAAAGCAGGACTTTGGTTCTCTGTGGGAGGCCCAGAGCTGCACTAGTCTCCAATTTTATTGTCTTTGCTATTCTGCCCCCACTAGGGAATAAACTACCCAGACATGCCACTGTCATCTTTATCATATTCCATCTACTTTGCACAAAATGTTTGTCACAAATCATTCTCCTCCTTTCTGTAGGATGTTATTACACACATATCTGTTGAAGTTTTCACTGGTTTCTAATTAGTTTTCATCTCAAGCACAGATTGTTCTCCTTTAAAATTTCAGACTACATTTTCTAACATCATGCACAATACACTGAGTTTTAAAAAATTGTTATGTTCAAATATACTTCAAAAGACTTAAAAATAGGAAGTAGCAAAACCACTGTGATACTAATAGCCTCAAACACTATGTCCACAGAAGAAAGTACACTTTTCTCTGTCCAGTTCAGTCTCACTTGTTTTGATAAATACCTTCCCCAACACGTTTGGGTTTTTTTTGTTTTAAGAGCTTTAGAAGAATTGCTGAGTCTTATTTCTATGAAATGGCTGATATAATGACTATTTCAGAGACCATGTCGGTGGCAATTAGGCACCAAAATACCTTTGAGAAGCTGAGCCATGCTGATGCATTGAAAGAGGTAGACCATTCCCACTACATTTTTTTTTGTTAAAAGGTACTTCCAGCAGCATCTTTTCTAAACAAAGTCACAGCTGAAGGATCATTTCATATAACAGAGACAGAATCTGGTCACTGCAGTTTCAAAGCCAGATGTTCAAACTGTGGCTTCTAAAGGGAAGATTTATATAAAACATATATCACAAAGAAGCTTCTCCTCACAGTAGATAGAGCAATCATTTTAAATGAGGAAGCACAGATATACATTTCATATAAAATAGTAGTAATGGCCTCTCTTCTGCAAGATTTGCATCTTCCAAGTGACTAAGGAACAGAGGAACATAAGTGAACTCTCTTAGAGCCCAATTTAATTTTTGAGAATTGACCAGAGGATAAATTTGCCATAAAATATTCAAGAAATGTGCAGGCTGCAATTGAAGGTTATCTAGGATGAAAAAGCTCCCAGGGGAGCATGGGCACAAGGCAGTAGCCTTCCAAATTCCCCATACGGTTGTTCAGATAGGCTAGACAGCTGATGTCATAACAGCCCACCACTAAGGCAGTGGGTTACATGAGCAACAACACTTGCCCATAGAGGATCTTGTGTTACAGACCCCTCCTTCTCCAGGATCTGCAGTAGGGTGTGACAGGATACAGTTCATGGAAAGGGCACGATGACATCCATCTGATCAGAGTTGCCCAGGAAATGGCTTTCTGCAGTCCATGAAAATTTCAGATTGCAAAGATTTTCCTGGTCCTTGCTAAAAAACTTTTGAAGCTTTTCTATTTTTTAAGGCAGTAAAAAAGCACATAATCTGGAAAGACATAGCCAATCTTACTGATAGTCTCTATACCAACAGCTACATACCACTCACTTCCCTGTGCTTGCTCAGCCATAGCAGTGAACAGAGTCCAACCTTTGCCCATTTCCATTTCCTGATGGTAGATGGACCTACCTACATGAAGAGAGAGTGACTGTAGCAGTGGCAGCAATTTTTAATTTTATCTACTGCAGTAATTCTCCTTTCAGAACACTAACCAAACTGTATGTGCTAAAGAAAAAAGGATGTAGAAATCACCTGCCTGGAGTGTGTGTAAGGGATGGCAAGCCCTGTCAGGCTATCAGAGTTAACCATAGGCAGTTGTTAACAGAGAGCTGCTCCAGGTCCTGCTCTTCTTCATGTCCAGGATCATGAGTTCCACCTGTGAACCTCTGATGGTCACTTATCACTCTAGGGAAAAACAATGCCAGTTACTGGGCATATCATGTGTCTACATGACACAGAGCCGTGCCAAATAAGGTAAGCAGATAAATTAAAAATCCCACCCATGTATGGTTCTGCCTGAGAGAATAGACCTTGTTGATTAACAGGCCTAATTAATT
Organism: Brachypteracias leptosomus; assembly: GCA_013401335.1. NCBI lineage: Eukaryota > Metazoa > Chordata > Aves > Coraciiformes > Brachypteraciidae > Brachypteracias > Brachypteracias leptosomus. The sequence goes on along the minus strand of VYZX01021016.1, from coordinate 234,769 downwards.
TAGATAGCTGTATGTAACTCTGCTGCTGCAACAGGAACACTCCTTAGTGCCTCACCAGGGCAGAGTTTAAACCAAAGAGAAAACACAGTGACAATAAGTCGGTGAGAAAACAGTGTCATCCTTCCATAAGGATGTCAGTCAATGTTCATCTACTTCAGGTAAAAATAGAAGCTCTCCCATAATAACCTAGTTTTTCTGGTTCACATTTTTACCTCTGTGTAAGCTTGGATAATTCAATATGAAATTCTAAACTTCTCAGAGAAGTTTAAGCCTTCATTTATAAACACATCATAGCAGAATTACTGTTAGACCAATTATATTATGTGTGTCTCTAAGAAACACACAATAAAATATTATAAATATTCCAAAGACGTTTTAAGTACTAAAAAAATAAATGGACCCAGGACATTGGAAAGAACTAGATATGGTACAGGTAGGCACCAGCCAAGCTTCCTCATGTAATTCTCCTTCAGGGGCAGGTTCCCCTCCTTCCACCACTGCACACATCTGCATGTGGCCAGGCAACCGTCCCCAAAACACCTCCCTTCAAAAAGGAGCAGAGGGCTGGCCTGGCCTGAGTAAATGGAGTACATACATACTTGTGTGCACATACATACCTATCTATGCACATATACTGGACTAGCCTCAGGCCTTTCAATAGCTGAGAGAGAAAGAAACTTGGTGGAATAAACATAGACAGTGGAAAGGACTAAGTGACAAGAAGTGCATGGTACGAAGACAGGGGAGGTGGCAGTTAAGAACAGAAAAAAGTGGAATGTATATGGCCTTTCAAGAGGGCAGATACACTCATGGGATAAATAAATAAATAAAATGGTTGGTGGTATCAGATGGCAATATTAACTACAAGAGATAATAGCACTTAACCTGTGCTGCCAACCAGGGAGTGGTGAAAAGAAGACTGCACTGGAGGACAGGTGGCAGATTGCTCTGGTGGAGCCACTCTCTAAGCCATCAGCAGGTGAATGAAAACAAGATTAGTTAGCCCTGTCTAAAAACCAGAGAAGCAGCAAACAGACTGAATTTTTTTGGCTATTACAGAAAACCTAGGGAGACTGTGGGCTTCTTTGCAGAAAACCTTCTCTTCCTGGTATCCTGTTTCTCTTGCTGTTGTTAATGCAGTTAAACATTCTTTGAAGCTGAAATAATTTCCTTCATGCCATTTTCCTTCCCCTGCCTTTGTTCTTAGCCTGGTTGGATTAACAATTTAAATTAACTAAAAGCATACTTGTCTAATTCAAAGCTCTTTTATACAATGTGTTAAGAAGAAATATGACACACTGTTATAGTAGTTCCAAGTTTAAGAGGTTTTACCTTTCCAAGCCCTGCAGATTTTCCCTATCAAGAAGACCAATTTTCTGTGATTACAGGGATATCTTCGTAACATAATTGTCACCAAATTTCATTCATTCCTCTTTCAGGAAAAGACCTTGATCTTCCTGACTCTCCTCCCATTTCAGTGAATATTTTTTTAATGTGAAAAATACTTGATTGTTCTTCAAATTATTTACATTCTTCCCTTTCAGGACTTTTGTCCTTTTCCAATAGGATTTCTACATGCTCACAATTCCTGGGATATTTCCTCTCTATCTGTCTGTTCCAGACTGAATTGGCTTTGGCAGGGTTTATGAACTTCTACACATATTCCTAGATTCACTGTCTCTGCCTACTGATCTTATCGTAAACCATTTACTGTTTCCATTTTATCCTTCAATTAGACCCTTCTTCAAACCCATTCTTTCACATTCCTTCCCTAGGTTGTATAAAAGAGAGGTCTTTAATCTCTCCTTTCCTCTAATTGAAGCTGTCCTTCCCAGCATGTTTTCCACTGCAATGCTCTGGTTTTCATTAAGCAATGTCAGCAATACTCTGGTTGCTGTTGCTTTCTGTTTAATGTGGTTTTGCAAGAATAATAACAACTTTTTTTCTTTCCACAGAACATGGAAAGAAAGTTTTAATTTATTAGCCTCATAAAACAAAGCATTGCAGTACAGATGCCTTATGAGACCTAGGATAAAGAAAGCTTCTGGTCCAAAATAGAAGTCCCAAAAAGGCAATGCATTACCAAGGGCTGCTGCCTGATTAGGCACTGACACACTGATACCTACCAACTGTGACTGGAATGACTGCAGGTCAACTCTGTTGGGTAAACAACATGAAAAGGTAGAGCTGGGAATGAAATGAGGAAAAGTTCCCTGGGTTGTGTAATTGTGCTATCCAGGGGCACAGTGCACTTAGTCACAAAATCCTGGTCCAGATCTGCATAGATGGAGGAACTCAGACTGGCAAATCCCAGCAACAACTCCATGTAAATTGAGGGGAGATGTTAAAAACGGAGACTTTGTTGTCCACTGGAAATGCACTGATTACCCAACACTGAGGATCCAATCAGATTAAAATAAGACAAATAATGGCTGTTTCTATAAGCAGGAGGTCCTGGCCTCCAGCAATCAACAGGACTCTGATATTTTCCACCAGCCATGGAGCTAACATTTTCTCAGATAGCACACACAGGCAGTAAGAATAGAACAAGTTCCTAGCCTGACTTGACTCAAATGTCCAAGATTGCTGGTACTTTTGTGCTGTGCAGTTTCTTAGGATTGCACTTGCAGACAGCTAAGTTTGCTCTGAGTGAGACAAGTGATGAAAATGAAAACAGCATACCCAATATGTGCTGTATCACATACAGCTGGTGGAGTAGAATAATACCTGCTTTTCTCATCATTTGTTTTTAGTTAAGAAGAAAACCCAAGCAATTATTGTTTCTGAGTGAGAAAGGAGGAGAAAGCGAATTGAGGAATGAAAAGCAATTAAAAGCTTCTCAAGACATTTTCTGATGTTTGTTCTTGCCTTCTTCCAGGATGACGTTTTAAAGCCAGAGGTTAAAGACCAGCTTGATTTTGAAGCACAGAACGCATTGATGTTTAAAGTTTAATCAAGCTCAGCATTACAGTGAGACGTGGCACAAAACCAGCTGCTTCTGACTTACGTGGTTCAAAGCCAGTGCAAAAACTACAGGGTGTCTATGAGATGCTTTCCAGGCCAGCACAGCTGAGACCAAGGTATTTCTAACTACTAAGACATGTCATGGAAACCAGGTTATAGGTCCTTCAATTAACAAGGTCTCTCAGGCAAATAAAGGATTAACCCTCTTTTCAGGTATTATTCCTATTATCAATTTCCTTCTTTATAGGTCTGTAAATACCCTGCCTTGTTCAGTTTTAAAATGTAACCAGTGAGTAACTTCCACACCTGCCAACCAAAAACCAATCTACCAGCTCTAATGACCAATGAGAGCCCATGTCTCCACCAAGGCAAAGTGTGGTCTCAGACAAAGGATGGCTGCCTGGGACAACTCCTGGGAGTGGGAACCCAGACAGGCTCCCAAATGCCACACATCATCATGGATTTTGGTTCTCTCTGCTCTGGGAATGTCTGTACCTCACAAAGGTGGCTCTGACTAGAACAAGGACAGCGTAGCACTGTGTTCAGACACTACTGTGAATGCTAAAATCCAGGTCAGCCAAAAGTTCTACCTCTCGACATGACTCGTGACACAAGTTTCTTACCAGGTCTGGAGCTACTGCAGTCATGGTCAATTCAGGAACTCACTGGCCATGGTGTCCTTCCTGGTGACCTTCTCCTATTAGGTTCCTCCTAATGTGTCTTCCAGCAGGTATAACAAAGCATCTAATGAGTCATCAGCCCAGGATTTTGGAATGAAGTGATTGAAATTCAGAACTTGTGTACCACAAGGAGGTTTTGATGTTTCAAGTTCATTTTTATTGTGAAAGTTCCAAAGTTTGGAAAAAAAAAAGTGTTTGCCATTTATTGAAAGTATTTTAAGGATCTTATTTTGGGTTGCATAAAATGTTTAATATTTATCTGAATGATAGCTTTTTACTTTGACTTTAGAAGACTGCAATTTTTAAATGTTTACAAAATTAAAACTATTAGAAAGCAAGTAAATTCTAAATGGTAAACACAAGAGTTANCTGGACTCTCTCCAGCAGTTCCCAATAGAAAATGAAAAATTTCACCATTATTTGAATACCTTACTGGCTTCTTTTAGAGTGATATTTCACATAACAGCATTAAAAAAAAAAAGAGCCTAATTATGAGGTAGCATTTTCTGATCAAGAAATGGCAGAAATCTTCTGTTCCACTTCAAAAAGAGTACTGATGATGTCGTATGGTGAGTAGGCTCCCATGAAACAGAATTTGAAGCCATTGACATTGACAAGGGAGGCTTTTACAGAAAGAATGTTGATCTAAAGAGGATTTAAAGATTCTGAGCTTGCTGATTCAGTTCTTGAGTCATCTTTTTCTAGCTTTTTATCTTTTTGTTTGGCTGACAGCTCTTGCCTGGGTTTATTCACAATCAAGTCCATTTGACTTTTCTGAAAGAAGACTATGTAGAACACGTAGAGCAAGACCTCCACTTTCTTTCTTCTTTAAAACAGTGGCCAGTCAGTGGAAGTCTAAGACGTAGTAATGGCCATCAAATTTTCATAAATAAGTCTTTTCACATATCGTGCACTGTCAAGTAACAGGTTTAATTTATGTTGTGTTGTTACTGCTGCAGGAGAATTAGTATACTTACAAAACCTGATGATTCTGGTTTGTGCCTGGAATTTTTTTAATAAAAGACATACCACTTTGTTTTGTTCCCAGTTAATGCTATCATGATGTTTCCAGATGGCTATTTTAGATACGAAAGAATTTTAGAAGTGGCTTTGTAATGCACTGTGATAAAAAAAAAAAAGTGTTTGGTCAAAAGACCTACTTTCCTGTAAGTGTATTGTTAATATTTTAAAGATATTCATTAGAGTTTTCCTTGATTGTTACCATCTAAAAGTATTATAAACTGTGGAACGAGAAAATTTAAATAAACCATCTTATATTAGTCATCCTCTGGCCTTTAAACACAGACAACATACTGAATACCTGAGTAATTAAAGCCAATGGCAGTCTTACTTAGGACCTTCGGTTTTGACAGCTATGCACTTAAGCCTTAAGTTTTCCTCAAGCCTAAGTAACCATTCCATGCTAACAAAAATGAACCAAAATATCTCCTCTCCTGTTTAGTGAAACCTGTGCAAACTGCAGCCCTTTCTAACCACAGCAAAGACACCCTGGTGCTGGGATGTGACTCTTTTCCATCCTCCTCCCTTAAACAATGCACTGCATTGGAAATACTTCTCTGAGACAAAGTCTGTTGCATTTTGCTATCACTGGTAGCTGGGCTGTGCAGTCTTCATTGAGATATCAGCTTTACCTTTGTTTTATTTTCACTTGAGTCACTTTCCTTCCTAGCCTAGGTTACACTGGGAAGATAGCAGCCAGGAAAAGGAAACCTTTTACTAGATGTCTGTGAATATAAAAAATAAATAAGAACACAACGGATAATGCAAATTTAAGCTAGAGTCAATGAGCACACAATGCAGTTCAGAAAGCAGGCAGAGAGCAGTGGGGGCTGTTAATGGTTTGGCAGTGGCTGGTTTTTTTGCATTGATCAAGAAACTGTCCTTTTCCAGGGACCATCTGAAATGATGATGCAACTGGGATGGGAGATGTTCACTGAGAAGAGCCCAAACTGGACTCTGGGATTTCTACTTCTGTGCCACAAGCGCAAACAAGCGGTAGTTAATTAACAGTGTAGATGAGTGTGTGCCATATACTGTATGTTACACCTGGCATAATTTCAGCACTAAGCCCTGGTCCGTGTGTTGTGACATCCATATTTCCAGAGGCCTATATTTGGATCTTCACTCACTTCTTCGTTTTTCAAACCGTCACCAACAATGTGCTATATTGCAAAAGTGTCTGTGTCTGATGGCAGGCAAGGTCAAACAGAGTGTACCAAGCTTTTTTGTTTGGAGGAATGCACTTTCTGTTGCAAGTGGCCTCAAGCACCACTCTTAGTCTTATCATGAACTGCCTCTTTTATTGGTGTCACATAGCATACCTTTGGTTCCTTCAGACAGTGGTGAGAGACATTTAACAGCTTTCAGTGTCGTCATGATTATTCTTTTTGTCTTAGTACTTTGTTGTTAGTGTCCTAACTTTCATTCATGAAAAAAAAAAAAAAGAAAAAACAGAGAAAAGCTTTATCCAGCTCACACCTTTGGATCCCACTCTCCAGGGCTCTTCAGACTCACACATGATTCACAGTGCCGTGTAGTTCTCTTCACCTTACACCAGACATGCTGGGCTGAAAGAATCACTGTCCTCTCCTATACTTTGCTTGCTGCCTATGGAGGCAAAGGCCTTGCCAGCTTCCCAATCCTGTCATGCAGCAGGCCTTAGTGGAGACACGGGTGTGGTGTTTCTGTAGCATTGGGAGCATTGCATCTTGACAGAAATGTTTTTATCAATACATTGATAAGTGAAAAATGTTTCCATCACTCACTGAGGATCTTTGATTCCAGGTCTGATATGAGCATCTCAGAAGTGACAAATATCTGTTTAACAATACTGCTACAGAACGAGTAACTTCCTAGTTATAGTTAGCGAGTATAGCATAGAGTAAGAAGTTATAAGATGGGTCAACTTGGTCAGGAAGATGCTGTTTCCCCACAAGGCAGGACATTCAGGCTGAGATGACTCATTTCCTGAGAGATCAAGGGCAATGTTCCTGGTCCTACTGCCTGGCTGCATAAAAACTTACTCCAAGCTTTGGTGAACAAAAGCAAACATACCATACCTAACATAGCTTAAATAAGAACTCGTTCTTCCTTTCAACTTTGTTTCCCTTGTGGAGTCTTGAAATCATACTGCTTTGTACACCAGGAACTGCAGTCCACAGCTTAGCTCTTCATAAATGGCTTCCAGATGTCTGGTCAGGGCTATGTGAAGAGTTTAGTCATCAGGAGACCCAAAGTAGGGTCACAAGATGCACTGTAAAAAAACATTGTATGTCATACACACCATGTCTTCCTGCCTCATTGCTTCTCTTCCAACCAAAGCTGCCAAATATTAGGCCCTTTTTAAAATACTCATCTGTCTCCATAGTGCTTATTACTGCATCTTAGTGTTTACTACGCATCTTCCACATTACATCTGAAATTCACAAGTAGCTTTATATATATCCTTATTCTTACTACATCATGTGTTTGATTTTGATCTAAAACACTCTGTCAAGCTATTGTCTGGGCCATATCTGGTACGTGCTGAAGTGAGAAGTATCCTCTGTTAAATTCAGCCTTACCCTTACTTGTTCAAGTCATAAAACACAGGTTGAAACGTGAAAATGCTGCTGTAACAGGGGTGTCATAGTTTAGTTTCCTCTTCAAAATCCACTTTTAACTGTTCCTCATCTTCCCTTTGCTACCCTGAGTAACCTTGTCAGAGTTATCCTTGATTCTTTGCAATCTGCTCTGGGTTTTGTTCTCTGCCAGTTTAATGAACTTATCACCTCTCCTGTGCTCATCATTGCTTTTACCCACAAGAACCTTAACAACATTCATATCTTTTAACTGAAACTATCCTTGAAGTTGAACCCTTTCTCTGTTATGGGATGAGAAAAGTAAGGCTTGATTTTTAAACACCAGCTAGATAACACAAATGTTCAAATTAAAAAGAAAAATCTAACTAGCAATGTAAAACAACTTTAACATCATCAAATGTAATAGAAGAAGTAATCACAGTTCCTATATACAGGATGGCAATACACAAAAACCAGATGGCATTTCTCCATTTAAAAAGGCCTTTTCTGATCTTGTTTGCAGAATTCTAGAACAAAATTTCATTATTTAAATGGAGAATGATAGGTAATGTGTTGTATATGTTTTTCTTTAGGAAATGTACGAGCAATCACAGCCCAGAAGGCCAGTCACATCCTGGGCTGTATCAAAAGAACCGTGGCCAGCAGATGAAGAGAGGTGATTCTGCCTCTCTGCCCTGGAGAGATCTCATCTGGAGTATTGTGTCTACTTCTGGAGCCCCCAGCACAAGAAGGATGTGGACATATTGGAGTATGTCCAGAGGAGGGCCACCAAAATGATCAGGGTAATGGAGCATCTCTTGTATGAAGACAGGCTGAGAGAGTTGGGGCTGTTCAACCTGGAGAAGAGAAGGCTCTGGGGGGGACCTTATAGTGACCTTCCAGTACCCGAAGGAGGCCTAGAGGAAGGCAGGGGAAGGTCTATTCAAAAGGGTTTGTAATGATAAGACAGGGAGTAATGGTTTTAAGCTAGGAAAGGATAGATTTAGTCTGGATATCACAGAATCACACAATTCATTTATTCTCCTTTTCTTGGCAATGAAAAAGGAAAGAGAAATATAGAAGCATAGACTGGAAAAACACACTAAGAAAATGAATGTATAGGAAAGTTGGTTTATATGTGATGGGATAATTCAATTAAGGAGAGTTAAATTTCAGTTGCCCCTCTCAATGCCCATTTAAGTCAAGTAACATGGTTCACTGACTCTTGTCAGAATGAGTGATAGCCAATGTCAAAATGTCATTTTTCTATACATTTTCACTTCTGAGGAATTGGACTGATTTCATGTTATTTATTTAGATCTTTTACTTTCTAGCTGATTACACCTCTGAAATGATATCTTCAGTCATAACTCAGGATTGGAGGGAGGAAGAGTTTTTTAGAAATGTGGGAATTCTGACACAGCATATCATCACCAGACAACATGGCTTGTGGTAGCCAAAGTACCTGATGAAAATAGACCAGTTATGCCAAATTTTCTTTCTGTTCTGTCAGGGATCTTGTCTACTGGCTAGCATTCCAGCTTGTCCAGACATGCTGTTTATGGGCCCTTATCTACAGCCATGGCTGTAGAGCAACCCCATCAGACAGACTGCTCAAAGGTCTGCGACATCAGAGCTTTCAGGCTGTTGAGGAGAGCACCTGAAGCTACGGGAGTGAGAGACCCAGATGACCCCAGGGCATGGCAGCCCTGAGATCTTAACGTCTAGAACCATTCTTTCAGGAGGACTTGGACCCAAAACTGACCTAAGACTTGCAGCTGCAGAACAAGAGGTAACAGGACCTCCTACCTCTTTTTCCTGGAGATGAGGGAAACCCTTCTGGCAGAGGAGCTGGGTATCCAATCCATAAGTTAAATAGCTGTTTAATGGCAATCTCCAATTCTTTAAATCCTACTGCATGTATTTATCTTTGCTTTTCAAGTAGGTCTGCTGGTTTTAACAGGACTGTTCACATACATGAAGTTGGTCATGCCTTGCAAGAATGAGCCCTTTCCCTGCTTCTATGCATCAGACTTCCACACCAGACCTCTACAGTAGAAGACAATGATGTACCAACCATCTTACAGCTTCTTAACATCATAGCATTAATTTATTTGTGCTACCCCAAAGATGATGGTCCAACACCAAGCTGTCCCTGATATGTTCCTTAGAAAGAAGAAGAAAAGGGAAGAATGGAGACACAGTCAGGGTACAAAAAGCTTGGGAGATACAGGTTGGCCTCTTCTGCTGCTGGGTTTTAGCTGGGTAGGAGAACCCTTTCCCCTACTGATCAATACAGCTGTCCTAGTCCACTGCTGCCCCATTTGGCTTGGCCCATCTTCCATAACAATCTAGGTTCAGCCCCATGGGCTGAGGTGGCTTGGCTGCTTCTCCCATCAGCCTGATGCCAAAGACGGCTGGCTGGTTGCACCTACAGTGTCTTCACATCAGAGCAGGTCACACGGACTGGTTCAAAACCTTCAGTGAGAGCAGCCAGGCCTTTCTGGCTAGCAGAAGAGCCAGATCCAGATGTGCTGGTACCATTATGCATGCTCATAATATTTATCTGTGCATACCTGCCAATTTGGACATGTGATGGCCTTGCTGGGTTAATTGTTTATGTGTAAATGCATGGCACAGCAACAGCAACTTTGTTATGTCCTAGTTTTGGGGCAACCATGTGTGCATAATCTAGTGGCACAGACATATTAATCATATCTAGAGGTAGCCATTTTGTTTGCCTTTTAAATAAGACAGCTGATCACAGATGGATTATCTTTATCCCTGTGCACAATGCCATGACTTTTCTGGACTGCTTTATAAATATTTAGTCCTTTTTGTTTTGCACCCAGTCATTTCCTGTGCTTTGAACAAAGAGATTACTGAACATAAACACATTTGAGATGAATGTTCAAGTAAGAGTAAACTCATCATTCTCTTCAGTGAACAAACACAGTGGAAACCTGACAAGAACAAAACTGTTGTAGTCTGAAACGCATTCATTACTGACTGAACATATGCTACAGTTGTTACTACCATTTATCATTGCCTAGTGGCAAAGCAAGACCCATGACTAAGCAATGTCAGTGATCACATAATGTCCTTCTCTGTGCATAGTCATAGTCTTCTTACAGCTATAAAAATTTCAAGCTCTCACATTATACAGGTTTGAAAACGCAGCATGGACTTGAGAAGATAAAAAGCACAGAGACAGGACTTGGGAAGATAAAAAGCCGAGAGATATTTGGACAGCAGGCCTCCTCAGGTCATACAAATCTACTCTTTCCACTGGGTGTTCCTTCTACAATCCCATTTGATAACCCCACTGGTAAACTTAGAACAACAAAAGCACAAATAAAGTTATGCATGATCCATTCTGGCCTTGCTTTAAAAGGCCATTTTTCCAGGCAGCTGGCCAGGCTCACATTAGCCCCCTTTCTGACCTTTCCAAGCAACAAAGTATCTTGCTCACCAGCACCGTCTATTAACCACTGAGAACACAGAAGAGGAATACCTGAAGCAAAGCAACATTTCAAGCATAATTCATTCAAAGGTACCTTAGGTCCAGATCTCTTTGGACTGAACAGATGTTAAAAGATTTGGTTGGCTCTGCAGCTGTGAATCCCTTGCAAATGCATCATTTCATAAGAAACCTTTCCATTTTAATCGAAAACAGATGATGTGCTGAAAGGGGCCATGTCAGTCTAGCCTAATAACATGAATAACGTGGTAATTTTTTCCTTCTGTACTTTTCCACCATTTCAATGTTTTCAAAGCTGTTACTGTATTTGCTGTTTCTCTTTAGTGTGTGGTATGAAATCCCTCAGCAGTGGATGGGGCAACAGCAAACAGCTCAGACACATTGAGAAGCTGGAAAGTGCTAGAAACGTAAGAAGTGTTCCACTACTTTTGGCAAAAGCTTAGCAGGAGAAAAAATCCAGATGCTTTCAGAGGAATTGGGATACCACTTCTCAATCAGTTCTTTTCTTAGCAAAGACTGCAAGATTGTTTGCCTCCTCAAAGGTCATTTTTGTTCAGATCATGAAGCAGGGCACTAGCAGAAGAGCTTCAAAAGCAAAGAGAAGCTAAAGTCAGATTACTCACAGAAGGAAAAGCAAAGCAAAACTTGAAGTCTGGAAAAGTTTGGGCAAAACTAAATAGAAAAAAAAAAACAGGAAAAAAAGAAAATCTCTATTATGATACATAGCAGTGTAACTAAGATGGAATTACTTCTGTGAATATGGCTTAGTGTTGGGGAAAGACAGGATGATACAAAATATATTGTACACTTCACTCCTGGAGTGATAAAAGTGGGATCAGCTATCTTGATATCTCTTAAATTTCATATAACTTTGAATCATGTCAGAAGCTTTTAATAAGACTTGTATTTTGCCAAGAAAGATGACATTCCAGTTCCAGTATCAAGAGAAGGTTTGTTTACTAGAGAAGCATTGGACTTATCAAGAACTTGTAAAAGATAATGAGTGAGGAGGAGACAACATCTCTGGAGTAGTGTTAGAGAGTGAGGGAAGAAGCAGATTATGCATTGCACTGATTCCTTACGTATGTGGCAAGCACTGAACTGCCACATGTGTGGCAGGCGGAAAAGAAAGGAGAGCTTAGATGAGAAAGGTGAGAGGTTTGCAAACAGGACAGTGGAGCTGGAGATATAGGGGAGAGGTGAGAAAGCTGCAAAAGGTCAAGGTAAAGAGAGCAGAGACAAACTTCTGAAGAAACAAGGAATCTGGTTCAGTTCATTTCCTTGTAGTGACTATATTGACCTATGACTATAGACTATATGACTATATTGACTTTTCTGTCACCCCTTGACATACCTTATCCCTAACCTGTGTCCAGAAGGTTCTTCTTACCTTTGAAAATGTCAACTTCAGAAGATCTCAAGCTTGACCTGTTTTTTAAGTGTCTGATTCCAGTGGTAAGTTTTGCATAATTGAAGGAACTTTTTTCCCCCTGAATAAATGCGTCAGTGCTATATTTCTCTCTTTTTATTGCCCTCAGCTTTGCGTATGTGAGAAACCACAGACATCTTCCCTTTGGGAGGTAAAATCAGTCAAGTCTGTATTAGCAGGAGGAACAAAAAAAAAAAACCAGTTTACCAGATAATGAGGCTAAGACTTGAGTGATTTCAACTGAAAGCATAGACATGGAGGAAACCCACCAAACTGATTTGTGCAGATGGACTCCTGCTCTTATAGAAGTTACTCTATAGAGTACAGTTTTCCAAGAAGACTCATGGACTATCACCCATGGTACCTTCTAGAGCAATCCCAAGAGCACACTGATTTCCAAGTTGCTCATAGGAGTTGGTAGCCACCATCCCTGTTCTGTCCTGTTGGCAGCTGGAGCTCTTTTTGCTCTAAGGCTGCTCAACCACACACATCGAGTATCAAAGCTCTCTGAGGATGGATGCTACAGCCCTTTTGAGAAAAACTCAAGAGAAGTTCGCACAATCCACCCCACAGCAGGTAAGCGACCCTTAGGGAGTATGCTAAGCAGTAGACACACTCTGCTTCCTCCCAGATATGCTGGGAAAGTCACCTCAGAGCTTCTCCCAAAGTGGTTCCTACAGTCAGACCATATAGATTAAGCAGTAAGTTATTTTTACTGGCCAATGTTTATGACCCCTGTGATAATTTTCATACCCTCCCTGTAATGTCTCTCTCCTCCTACATTTGCTTTTAGAAGTTACATTACTAGCTGAAGTTACCTTTAGGTTAGAAGTTATCATGAAGTTAGAACCATGACAGTGATTAATATATGAGCATACTGCCCACCTCATTGAAATAAATCATAAAACTGCATTTCTTCAGACAAATGCTTAAAAAAAAGGACAAAATCCAATTTTCCTCATTTAAAAAAAACCCAACTCATTGTTTCTGTTTTCCTAAATAGTTTCTTATCTTTTTTTGCTATCATTGTGTAATACCACACTTTCTGATACAGCATCATTTTGTATGCAAATGTTTTATGTCAATATCCCCTGAAAGCAATGGTTTTTAACTAACTTCAGCATCAATGTTACCTCAACATTATCACAATGTCACATTAGCCAAGTATCACAGATCCATCAAAAATGATAATATTGTGGTCTTTAGCTCTGTTTTCTTACTTAAACCACCCTCCTATTGAAATCACACAGTGAAAATGGCCTAAATAATAACAGAATAAAGAAAGCTGAATAATTTCTGAAGTGGGATAATTTCTCAGAACATTAAGTTACAGGACATACTAAATTTAAGAACAATGTGTAGGCAAACACTACAAAAGTTTCTTTTCCAGACCCTTGCAAAAACTTAGAAGACAACAGCTTTTAAAAACAGATAATGTAATGAACGTAAAGCAACCTTTTTTTCTTGAATCAATAAAGATTGCTACAAGATTATGAAATCAGACAAAATAAGAACTAAGTTTTCTTTCTGATGAAAGCCACAGAAGGAATAGATATTCAAAGAAGCAGCAAACACATTTATGTAGAAATAAGCCCTAAATATTTTAAAGGGAAAAGAAATTCACAATGGAGAGGGCTTTCATTACTATTAGAGTGGTGCCAATCTTTCTAGAAAAGCAAAACACAACTTCAATATGGTATCATTACTTTATGTATGGAGTATGGGCTTAATATAAACTGATTTCAGATGGAGCAGAAATACAGCAACGATGAGTGTTTTGAGCAAAAACACCATGGCATTTTGCAAAGATAGAAGATACCCTTACCAATCTAAAGACAACATTGACAGTCACAAAACCTGGTTTTAACCCTCAGTTTTGCCGTTGTATTCACTGTGTGGCCACAGGGAAGATACTGGAGTTCATTGCAAGAAGTGGCAATGCACTGCTTGCCTCCTTTCTGGGATTCTTGGTAATTTGGTACTAGACCAAAGAGGTCTTGCATTAAAACATTTTGCTTGATGAGCTCAGATTTTATTGACAAATTAAGAAAATTATTTCCTTCATATAGTTTTATTCATTATTTTCTCTACTATAAATTATTACTTCCCTTCTCCCATACAGTACAAAACTAATTTAAGTGCCATTGTCTTCAATGGAAATGGGATTAGAAACTTTCATAGAAACAGCTGGCAGTATTGTGGAAACACTGGAAACTACCATGGAAACTTATTCATGGAGGGTGTAAGAATCAGAAAGAGTTAGTCATTTTAAAAGTCATACAATTTGTAAGCTGTGTGGTTAGTTCTGGCAGCAAGAAGTGAGATTCTTTAATAGACTTAATGAATGATGTCAAATTCTACATTTAAATATTTAATATGATTTAACTGCCCAAGAGTATCCTATTGCATGTTGTCTGGCTTTTGAGGCACATGAAATCTGATCAGACACTGGCTGCTTATAACAGTAGACTTCTAATAGAGCAGTCAGTATGTGACACAGATGTCAGCTGTCTCTCGAGGGATCTCTCTTCAGGAATAATTAGTTGGTGGCATTATAAGAATGAAGAGAAAAAGCCCAGATAAGAAAAGTTAAGTGATTTCAGGTTTTCTGACAAGTGAGCACACACACAGAGCTTGAATGTAATGGGGGCTATTCATGTTGTGACCACTACTTCTGGTCCCACCTCTAACCAGCAAGTTGCTTGAACTGCTTGAGAAGTTTGGTGGTTTGGTTTACAACACAGAGGACATATCCTCAGTTCCTGATATAAGATGCTACTACAGTAAGAAGACAGTACTTTAGATTAGCTGAAGGCCTGTAGAACTGTGAATATAATTTTCCAATAGTATTTTACCATTTTCAGGGAGTTTAGTGGCTGGAAATTTTGACAATGTCACTTTAAAGTGTGTGAGTGGTTTTATAAACCTTTTTGCACTCTCCTGTTCCCAAGGGTGTTTATCAAGTTTAATAACACAGTGTACAACTTGAAAAATAAGTATAAAACTAATCACATCTGCCTGCAGCATTAGGCAGCCATATCTCTCCTATCTCAACATTGTTTTCTCTGAAATTAGCCTGGAGACACAAGAAGACTAAATAAAAAGCCAGATTATTAAAACAATAAATCCTCTTCTCACAAAAATCACCAATATTTCACACTCAAGTGTGCTAATCAGTAGAACAAAACTCATCTTGCATCATGATGAGACTCTAATAGACAGCAAACTATCCCTGACTTCAACTTCATTGATTTTTGTTTTGTTATCAAAGGAGTCAATATTTTTAGCACATTTGCCTGATACTAGGCCAAAGTAGTTTGCTTGGTGGAGGATATTGACAGGGATACTGCTGCCACACAGGGGAATTTTCTTAAAGATAGACCATCAAAAACCACCATAGTTTACATTTAGTTCCTTCTCTTTAAAGTCTTTACTGTGTTTACATGCAACACTTTGATGGCTTGGCTATAGAAGTTGCTGACAGTAACGTATACTCATTTTAACAGATTACAGGCACATTAAAGGCACTGAGCTTCAGTTACTGCTTTCTGAAAGCTTCCTCTGCACTACTCTGTAGAAAAAGTCTTTTCATAAATGAGAACTAACTGCAGCAGCATTTCAAAAGCAATCAGTGCTCTATATAGAAAAAAAGTTTTAATGCAGTGCTCTAGAGGGCTGATAATGCTGTGAGTGAGAAGAAATATGTAAAATTCTCTGCTGGTTTCAACTGATATGGTTTTATTGAACCAGGCTTATTTTCTGTGTGTCACAGTATTGCCTCTTCTGTACTGACTGGAATGAAAATCAAGGAAAGTGGCCAAATAACACTGCAGGCAACCTCAGGCTCTATGAGTCCATTTCCTCCCCTCCTGTACCAGCATATTGTCAGTACCATAATATTTTTGCTTATTTTTCTTGCAAGAATTTTGCAAGGGGAACTGGACTTGCAGTGGTTTGTGCCTGTGTTACAAGCTTCTGGATGTATCTGATTGCATGCTCTTACCTTGAATATGGCACATTAAACCGAGTATCAACACAGCCTAAAGCTCGTCTGCACAACCTCACCAATGTCAGCGGGAGCACATCAGCTCAGTGTTTTTTCCTGCATCATTTGAGAAGTCAGAGTACATGCAATGTTATGCAAATACTTAGGTGCCCTAAGTGGGCAGATGTGAAACGGGTAATAGACTTTGTCTAAAGGAAGGACATACCACCAGGAAAACTTGAAACAAGATGTCAGTGTTTTACACAGAGCCTGTGGCCCAGGCCAGGGAGCTACAGAGAGATAAAAAGGGCTTGAAATAATTGTGTGATCATTGGTTCCTTCTTCCAAGCTGAAAAAAAAAAACACCCAAGAAATTCTTGCAAAAATCATCTGATTTGACTGTTTGACCTCAACAGGATGGGAATGGAGAACTTCACACAGTAGTAGTAGCTCAGTAGCTTGCAAGCTTCCTTTGTGAACTATAATAAGTTTCTGCATCATGGTCAGATGATGCAGACACTGACCATGTGTCAGCATCATGGTCAGTTGAAGAGCATCAGCCAAAATCCAACATCCCGTGTAAAAGCAAAGCCATGTACCTCTCTGGAAAGCCCTGAGTAAACGTGCTTTAAACAGAAGAATTTAACTTCTACCTCAGAGCTCTCCTAAACCAAAACTTCCTTCTAACACAAAGCTGAGACTGTGGTAGCAAGTGCTAAATCAATGCTGCTCCTGCTTTCCCTTCGTGCTGTCTCAGAGCATATGCACACACATTACTGAAATCACCATCCTTGTGCATTTATACCTGATTGTACACAATTGTGCTCAGCTCTGTTGGAAAGTGCAGGTTTACAAGCAGACTTGAGGAAAGACAGTCAAAAGTGAAGTGTGGGAGTGGGAATCAAGGAGAAACATCCATGAATATTTCTCAGTTCAGGCACCATTGAATTTCTTGCATAGTCTCAAATTTTCAAAGTAAGTAGTTGTATATGAACAAAAGCATCCATATCACAGCTGGTGAGTGTCTGCAGTTACTATACAATGTTAAACATTTATGGAGGAACAGCTTCCAAGAAGACTGAGTCAAGCATAGAAGCAGCATTTTCATCTAAGGTTACCTCAGAGTCCAGATGTCATTCAACTTGATCCATGTCTTGGAAGCTAACCGTGGCTGCAACATTTATAATTCACAGAACATCATAATTTAGTCTTGTCTGACTTTTAAGAAGTATACAAGAATTTTATGTGCATGCTGTGACCTTACATTAGTTTGTGACAGCCAAAGCTTCAGAAAGCCTTACCCCACCTCATTCCTCAGTTGAGAGGCCAAGATTAGGTTGTTCAATACTCACCCCAAATTGATTTTCAGGAGTACCTTGTTTCCCTTTTTGGGTAAGGCCAGAGACTTAGTTCTGGATATGGTTTGAAGCATGTGTGAATGGAGGGGTTGTAGTCACAGACATTATTTTGTTTGTAAAGCTGGTCTTCTTGGCTGTCTTCTTGGTGAGCTTATTTCTATCCCTTTACAAAAAGAGAGAGCAATTCAGAAAGGTGCACTTCCTAAGGCCATACTCCCCGCTACCATGGAAGGGATTAGGCTTGACAGAGAGCAATTCAGGAATAAAAGACAATTTGCAGCTTTAGACAGTTACCTCTCTTATCTAAATCACTCACGCTCCTGCCTTCCAGCCCAGTGAGAACAGAAGAACCTGTCAGAGACAGAGTGTTAGCTTCAGTCACCAGAAAGTGAGAGAAGGGCAATTTTGCTGAAAAGTGCGACTTTCAGAAAACAAACACTAGAGCAAAATGTTACTACTTTTAAATGAAAGCATCCTTTTAAACATAAATCTTTGCTGGCTACACTGAGCAGGCATAACAAGTACTGGCTCAGTTACCTTAGTTTGAGAGGCAAAAAGTCTTTCAAGGGGCTTTCATCATGCAGTTAGCTAGACATAATTGAAATGGTTGCGTTAAGTCTGAAGGTCGTAATGTTCAACATGCAAATCTTGTATTGCATTACCCTCCCCAAAAATCCTTGTGCCTTACTTCATACTCATTACACTTCTACACCATTCCTTAATGCTGTTTGTTGCAGACTTAATAAAAGATGAAGTATTTTCTGTATTGTTTTAAAGGAAAGCCAAAGTAAGAGCTAGCAGTGCAGTGATTCTGTGATTCTGTAATGCTGTATATCAATTACTCCCCCTATTCCTTACCACTATGTGAATGCTCACTAGTCTGATCTGCTCTAGCTTCCTGAGAAGCTGCCAATGCATTGCCTTTGTTTGTAAAAAGTTTAGCTGTCTCTCAATAAGCTCCTGAATTCTATAATAAAACAGCAAGAACAAAATGTACTCTGGAAGACGGCCTAATGCAAAACCGTGGCACCAATTTTAAATCATAATGTTATTGCCTTTTTGGAACCTTTTCCCATTCTAATGTGCATGTCAGCTGTGATAAAAATATTGGGCAACAAGCTTTGAACTATTCTGGTGCTCTGCTGAAGTGTTTGAACAATACTGCCATGCCAATTTAGCTACATTTTATAATCGGTGATTTGGGACAAATTATAGCGTAAACACAGCATGTCTGAACCAAACGAGTTCTTTTAAAGATATTCTAAACAAAAACATACTTAAGCCTATTGTTATTGCTTTTAGTACAATCACTATGGAAACTATATAAAACTGACTTTTAATATCCATTCTTTCTTAAATGCTTTGTGCTGCTTAAATGATACGTGAATTGAGCATAATTGGTCTGGTATTTTAATGGTCAGCCATGGAACAGCATGTCCTTTGGAACATGCTATAACTGAGTTCATTGCTGCATTTACTATATGTAAGGTGCAGGTTCATACCAGCCTTGTTATGAAAGCAGATAAGAGCAAAACTTTTAAAACACTAGTGGATGTTTTGGATTATGTATCTCTCAATTCACTGCAACGTTTTAAAATTCCAACCAAGAAAGGCTTGATCAGATTCACCACTACAGTAAACTCAGCTAAAATCAATGCAGTCATGTTAAAAATTAATTTGTTTCACTACCTTCAGGACTAAGACATATTTCCAAGGATGTTGTTAGAGGCATAACCACATTCGCAGGTTTCAGCATATGTGATGTCCCATTTCCAAGGACAGTATTTAAGTGCTTGCTGGGAACCTGTCATATAAACTCTTTCCCAATACATTTTATGAGAGATCAGTGGCAAGGAACTATGTACTATGCATGCACAATTCAGTCAGCTTGTTCTTAAACCTGCCAGATTCCATGTGCCAGTGCTTTATTTTTCGTATACATACATGTGCACACATGGAGGCTCCATTAACAATCTCTTAACAGAACATTACTGGAGTACACTAAATACATGTATTCTTACCCATGTTCAATGTTCCTCCTGGTGATCCCAGCTCAGCTGGAGAATGGTTTGAACAAGGGCTACAAAGTCTGTCCACAGGCATGATGCCAAGCTGTATTTTTTCCTCATCCACAACCCCAACAACCATGACTCTGCACTTCACAGGCTCCTCGTCATCTACCAGTGACTGTAGGAGATGACCTGAGAACCCTCATTTGCTCTGCTAACATCAGGCTGTGACTAGACCCTTCTAGAGCCCCCTCAGAGCTCATGCCCCAAAGCAGGTGTTGCGGGTGTTACAAGTGTCGACTGTTTCTTGATTCTTGCTGCCAGTTGTGGCTTCACTCCCTCATTCAGTGAGTAAGGCTGGAGCAAGGCAGAGAAATCCCAGACATTAACAAGTGAGGTTTGACAGGCCTGAGCTGTGATCACCAAAAGAGGCTTAAAGCTATGAGTGGATACCACCACTTGACTGCGGAGGTCAAGTGAAGAATCCCCATGTGAACTACATGACAAAGATGTGCGTCCATAAACAAAAGTGACATCACATGTAAGTGAGAGATTCATTTCCCCCATTTTTCTAACTACTAGATGTGTGGTTTGCTTATCATTTTGCCATAGGACAGCAACGACTTTGGCAGTGCAGTTTTGGAGCCACACCAGCAGAAGCAAAGGCAGAATTTTCAAAGTACCATCTTTAAGGTAAAAATTGCAGCATCAGCCCAAGGGAAATGCATAGTGATAGAAGTTGAAAACAAAATTTAAAAATACATAAAAATGCATTTCAGCTGGCTTGTTTTATTAAAATGCTTGAAATTTAAATTTGAGTGCATAACCATCTGTCTCAAGGATAAGTTCAGTATAAGCTCTTATTCCAATTTACATACATCTTAGTCTGCAAAATGTCTCCTGAAATCTTTGCTAAGTTTGCACAGAGGAAGTAATGTATTTATCTTCCAAGGATACAGTAACCCCCTGATGTCCATTTTGATAAAAGACCGAAAGATAGTACTTCGGGCAATGCTGTTCAAACTGGTGCATATTTCTAAGTTCCCCACCTTGAATCAGATTCTTTGAGGCAGAAAAGATCAAATAACATAGTAGAATCACACTCTCTAGTGATGAAATCCTGACCCTCATGTCACTTCTCTCTGTAGTTCCATCATGTCCTCCTGGTTCTCCCTGTTCTTTCAGGAGATTAACAAATAATTCATCTCATACACGTAGTTACCAGGAGCTATTTCCATTGGAGAGTGTGCAGCTACCAACTCTTTCCAATCTAAAAATTAAAAAAGAAAATTTGAGACTTTAGCAAACAAAGCTTCAACAGCCTTTTCTTCACCATATGTAATTGTTGAATGAGATGAATAAACACCATCCATGTGCACATACATACACACTTTATGAAATAGCATTTATTTAATGAAGGAGTATTTAGTGCAAAATCCTCCCTACTCCCTACTAGAGAAACAACTACATGAATTGCTACTGTTAAATGACCAGCAGGGATGTCTTCACACAGGCCAACCATAGTCCTAGTAAATTTATTCTTTGCTGCCGAGAAAAAGGCTTCTAATTACTTTTGCAATTACCATTTATGGTCTTATCCATAAAGTACTACAAAAAATTTGTCTAAAGGTATGTTTGTCCCAGGAATTGAGAAACCTGCACCCTGGGGACAAATACAGCTTGAAACAGAGTTTCATGTGATTTGCTGCTCTGTGTTGCATATGCATAACTATAGCACTTAGAATAACACTGGACATATAGTGAAGTATGGCCTCACCGGAGGGGGCTGGAAAGCCTATTCAGTCCTCAGAAGAAAAGGATGCCCTAAATTTTGCCTATGTACATACCTGAAAGGTCTGTGTTCATACCAAGCTTTTCTCCACACTGAAAATATACACAGCCATGTCCTGAGGCAACTGCAGCAGAAGACCATAAGCTCTGTTAACCTGATGGATGTGAGGACACCTTCCTTGCTGCCTATCTTTAACCTCTTTAGAGTGTAACCCAAGCTACAGAGCCTAGTTTCAGGAAATGTTCAGCCATATTTTAGTCTCTCCACTGTGGCTTTCCCATACTCAATGACTTGGCCAGAGAAGCACAGCCACATGAAGGGAAATTTTTGCCTTGTACTGTATTTTGGCAAGAGCGATCAGATCATCCACTTCCATTATATGATTTTGCAGCAGCTTGCTTGCCTGGGCATTCACTAAAATCAGGAGAGACTGCATATTTAAGGCTTCAGTGGTATCTACATTAGCAAGCAATTTTGCCCAGGAGGAATGGATCAGTAGAAGGAAGCAGCTGGAGCTATGACATAGGTATTTCAAGGTTTTACTGCAGACTGATTTCTTGAGCCAAATATTCCCAGTATGCATCTGACTGGACCCAAAATTGCTTGAGACTCTCATGTTCTCATGACGAGTGGAAGGACATGTGTGTGTGCCTGGAGCAGAGCCTCCCAGCTTCCTCTGAAAGGAGCTTAGTCTTACATTCACCAAACTGCTCCACAGTAAGTCTGAAGCAACACATGCTGACCTCGATGCAATGCAGTGAGGTAGCTTTGGTATATATCACAGGAAGAGAAGGAGTGAAACATGTTTCAGGCTCATATAAGGGTCAAATTACACCAAGATGTAAAAAAAAAAAAGCTCAATTTCCTTTCCCCAGTTTTGAAAAACTGAAAGAACAAAATGGGGAAATGACAGCACAGAAGATATGCATAATGAACATTCCCAAATGAAAGACTTGATCTATTGGTACATGCAGTTTTCTGCAGCTACAGCCAGGTGAAAATTGATGTAATGGACTACAATGGGCTGCAAGTGTGGGGATTTTGATACACAGACATTTGAGATTGCCCATACATGACCAAATGACCATTCTCTTCCCTTGTAGGGTATTAATAGTACACAAAAGAATGTATTCCCATTTTTTACATGAAAACAAAAACATGACCATAGAATATAAGGCTAGAATATCACAATCTCCACTTTTCCATTGTGGTCCAGTTCTGCACTGTATGTAGGTCAAGATCCAAATTTCAATGCTGAATTCCATTCCTATTACAAGATAAATCGAAATCCAGAGTAAAGTCAACAACTCTGGGGATAGAGAGAGGGGAAGGTATGAATTTATATCTTAATTTTGCAGCTGAGATTAAAGTCAAGCCTTTATTGTACAAGATTGTGAAGTGCAGAGTAATGAATCCTTGCTGTGAAACCCATCATTTTGTTATAATGAAATCAATACATTGACTCTCATCTTGTTTCTGACCCTGCCACTTAACCCTTTCATGTGTCTTTCCTGGTGTTTTATTTTATTTAATGAACTAGGATTCTGCTCATTTTGAATTTGAACCAAGGGTTCAGGTGCCCTGAGGGGAAAACATTCATGTGTCCTCCTGAAAGACCATGGGCATAATTGTTGGTTTTGATGGATTGCAGTAGGATCGAGAAATTTCCACAAGAGTTGCTTTTGCTTCTTGAGGGAAACAAATGAGCTCAAAGTGTGTCTTTGCCAGTGCTGCATTTGGAAACAAGAGGAAGATTTGTCATGTCAAGTGCAGCTGAAATACAGAACACACCCTTCTAACCAACTTGTTCTAAACCACCTACTGCACAGTCAATAGTGTTCATTTATTGCGCTGTTTGAGTGTAAGGGTATACTTGGACTTGAATGACTGAATAATAAGGAGACCATATGCTGCTCCAATGATGTCAATGGTGCTTTTCTTATCAATTTTTGAAATCTGCTGCCAGCATTATCTTTCACTGTCCTAAAATACTGGAAGAGTTACAGATGACCCCATGCCCACTTACTTCATCACTAACCTGATGCAAAAATAGTCTGACATTGTGTGGTCCCAAGCCCACCCATACTGGCCAAAATGCAGTCACAGTTTTTAACTCTGATGTTTCTATGCTACTCCATTTAAGCCTCTTGTGCAGGTCTCCTCTCTGAGTGCTCCCACCCAAGCTTCAAGGTCAGTGTCAGCCACCAACACATCCTCCCTGGGTGCTCCCACCACTCCCTCGTTAGCTCCCCAGGGGGAAATGGCAACAGGGCAGTGGACACAGGCTCTGCTGGGAAAGTCTGAATTACAGTGCTCGGGTCACTGACTTGGTCACTATGAAAATTGCCCTAGTCCTAAGGGACACCTCCCGCAATGGCTTTGAGCTGAGGGCAGCCAGTTGGTCAGCCCTGTGCACTCTCCCCTTGCAGACAGCATGATGCCAGCACACTGCTGTGATGGATGGAGGGGCTGCAAGACTGAACTGAAAAGCTGCAAGAAAGGAGATCCCAAAATAAGATGTTCTCAGCTGCCATGGTCACAGAGATTTGATTGTAAACAGCAGAAACTGATGAGGTTTCTGTGACTCCTTAAGCATGTGGTAAATAAGCAGAAATCAACAAACCTATTTGCATTCCTGCTGCAAAGCAAGTTTTGAACCTGACTCTCTAAAAGGGAAAAGCTAATAAGCTTCCATGCCTCCTGTGTCACAGAGGTTGGAATTATGACAATATCTATACCTGGTGCTAAGTGCACAATAATTATTTCCAAATGTATGTAAACAGATGTATGTAACGTGATTTTTTCCACATTAATCTTTCACAGAGCATACATACATTGCAGAGCTCAGCATTCAAATAAAGCATAAAGGGATTAAAAAAACCTATCTGGTCTGTTAAGCCTCCTTAAAAGGCAGCTGATGGTATCTGCCTAACACTATAACTTGATTTTATTACTGAAATTCTAGGGATTTATGTAACTGTCCTGCTTTTTTCCAAGGTCTACATTTTTGTCCAACTAGTTCAATTCCCAGTGTCCCTGCACAATTAAGTGAAAATAAGCACTAAGTTTTGATGCCCATGATACTACCTGAGTTTTTTATTTTGCCATGGTCAATATTAGAGATACTGAAAGAGTCCCCACACAATTCCTGACCTAACTGCTGCTGATGACTTTAGATTGAATAGATGAATCTTGGTTTTGCTATATGGCAGTTTTCATTCACAGCAAATACAGGAAACTTGGTTCACCTTTGCAAAATGCAAGTGTTGCAAGGGATGTTCACTACACCAGCCTGGTGACTGACCCAGAAGAGGCAGTGGCAAGCTCAGGTCTTGCCTTGCCAACAAACACTGCCCATGAGATGTGCTGTGCCCACATCTTGTAGGCACCTGGCATCATTCCTCACTTATCAAACCAGTGGTCCCTCCTCATTCACCTGGAAGAAAGTGCCTACCCTCATGCCTCTGTGCAAACATTTTCTAGACATGGGAGATTGGATCAAGAGCAGTTATGCTATGGGGAGTGCCCTGGTCATATACTTCAAAAATGTATGGAAATGTGTCTTTTAGCAAGTAGTCAAGGCAGAGAAAAAAAAACCATCAGAGATGGCGTAGTCTCCAGCCATTCTTGTGTCTGCAGAATAGTTTTAGTCTTTGGATGCCTGAATATAGGGGAAAGATGCTTAATGGGGTTGTAAGGTACCCCCCGCAGGTGTACCCCCAGCTTGCATTGGCCCTTTGGCACCTGCCAACAAATGATGACTTTTAAACACTAGATGTGTTACCTTGTTTGGTTGCTTGTCTGATTTAATGAACTGCTGTCACTTGGAAGTTATACATGGTGTTTATTTTTAGAGATGAACCTGACCTTTACAATCTGAGCTGGATTTTAATTTCCTTTTCCCCTCTGGAGAAGACCAATAGCTTAAGATTTTGGTCTCAGCTGTAAACCAGGTGTCATGGTCGGCTGTGACATTTACATAAGGCCTGTATTCAAATAGTAAAACATTTCCCTTAGGAGTCTTCAGATCTGGTACAATTCAGTCCATGTTCATGATATACAGTAGATCAAAAAGAACATATATCATTTAATTCAAGATTTCTTACAAAATACAGACTGAACCTTGAATTCTCCTCATATTACTAACCAGGCTGGTGTCCATGAGGTTATTAATATATAGATCAACCCCGATCATTAGCAACAGCAAATTCTGACTAATGCATCATCATGGATCCAACTCCACCAAAGAAATGGCTACACTAAATCACCAAATTGTTCTATCTTCTTTGAATAACACTTAAAATGAGTTATTAATAGCATAAATAATGAATATTGAAAGAGAGATTTTATTTTCCACAGATATCATTGAATCAAATATTTTGTCAGTCTAATAGTTAATAATCAAACAACAGTATTGTTTTTCAGATAATTTTTTTTGCATATGCTTTTTTTTAGGACAGGCAGTAACTGGATACCATCCCTTTATGGTGCTTACTACTCCCTACCCTGTAAAGTTCAATAGCCAAAAGTTCAGACAGCTCCTCAATGAGCTATAAACAAGGATATACAGATTATACAACAACTGTTATCCTAATTTTCCTAGGTTAGGGGAGAGTTATCTTTGTATTTCTCTTATCAATGAGTTGCATTTCTCTGAGCATTTCTCTGGGGGAAAAACAAACAAACAAAATCAACAAAAAAACCCCATTGATACCTTTTTCTTTGATAAATAGCATCCCCCAAGGTCATAAAAGGGAGTCTGAGAAGCTGAAGGCGGGAGCTGCTCAGGTCCCTTCTGATGGCCCTGAAGGATCCCCAGTGTCCTTCCCCCAGCAGCAGCACTATTATTTCTGGGAAGATCAACCCCTTGGAAGTATCCAGTCACAGATAAGGAGCTATTTTTCCCTTCTTTCTTTCTCCAGTTTTGTTTAACCAAGATCAAGACTTCAAAGTAACCAATTTTAACTAATATTTTGTGTGATTTGTACTTCACTTTTTCTTTTAGTACTGTTGCAGCTTTTGGGAGTTTGCATCAACTACTAAATAAGAAAAATGCAAATCAATAGTCAGATTTTCCTCCACCTGCAAAATCTTCAGTGTGTCTTCAGAAACCTGCTATACTCTTTTCCTGTATTATAATTGGCCCAGTTCCATAAATATGTATGCTGTCCTGATAAACACTGGAAACTGAGTTTATTGGGATGTCTCAGATCTTTCTCTGCAGCAAAGCTTTCAAGGATATCTCAACCATTATTACTATCCTTTACTGAATAATCAGAGAGGTAAAAAAGTCAAACTGTCATGTAACTAAAATGTCTCACAGACTCTCACTCTGTCAGAGACTCCACAAAAAAATTAAATCCATCCATATTGCTTTTATGTTATTTCCAGACCACCCACTTGCTCTTTGTACTGGATTTCAGTTACTTTTGTTATCAACACTAATTTATTATAGACTACCTAAAGAAAAGTCAACATTTATAAAAGGCCATGTTTTTCAAGTTATGAAGGGAAAGATTTATTCTCATGTTTATACAATTATATTTCTCTTCGGCATATAAAATTATTTTAGGGACTCTGACTAATGAAAAGTTTGGGACAAGATAAAAATAAATCTTGATGCATTTTGCTTCAACCAGTTTGAGTTCTGTGGGGTTTTGTTTCTCTTGTCAGCTTCTAGCCTGCATCATGAATCTGAAACATATGAGTAAATATTCAAGAACTTCCACTGTGGTCTCTGATGTTCACAATTCAGGAGAGTGTTCAGCTTTTCGACTCAGCATCTTGGAGGTGGTCTCTTACCAAGGTAAATGTAGGAAACACTTTCCACTTACAAGGTAAAATGATGGGTTAACTTGGGGGAAGGCTCCTTGTATTCCTTTTAAACTCCATTTGCACAGTATTTGGTTCAAGGTGGTAGATCTCTGATCGCAGCATTCCTGCTATGGAGCTGTGGATTATACAGAGCAAGGCAAAGAAGATAAAATCTTTTCAGGAATTATTCTTTGCAGAATTATCTCATTGCCCAAGTTAAGGTATGATATTTTTTTTCTCTCAGTAGGAGGCCCTGGTACATCTCTAAGAAAACACTCAGAGAACAGAAATTACATCTGTTCCCATCTATGACTGACCTCCATTCCTTGAACTTTGGCTTCAAATAATTTAATCAAGTATCATTGCCAAGAGGCCAAAGCCAATTTCCTTGCATGCTAATCATCATTGAGTGCAACAGTCTTATGGGCTTAACTTGTCCAAATTGATGGAGAAGACTTTCAGATGACTGAAGCTCCCCTTAAGCCATTAGAGCAATGACAATATATACTGATGTAAAAGATTTGTCCTTAACTTTATAATGAATCAGTCTTTTACTACAACTGTGTTTTCTTTCCTTTCTTAATTAGAAGCAAGTAGTTAATGAGAATTGATCATACATGAAAGTGGAAAGGAAAGGAAAGTCAAGTCTTCTACCACAGAGAGCACAGCAATACTCAATAATCCCGACATCAAAAGACTTTCCCCAGGATTATGGTTAGCTGCTTTTCCAAGTGCCTCCCTTGTCTATTCCAGGCAAGCTGTGTAGGGCTTAGATGTTATGATGTGGGTATCTCTCTACTAAGAAACAAGGTAAAACCACAAGTTCCTTTTCCACTGGCTAATTGATATTAAAGACAGAGCTCTAATCAAATGGTAACAATATTTAGTTACAAGCCACCTGGGATGATATTCGAACCAGCAACCTCATGGTACAAATAGCACTCATCATCCCATCCATGTTCTCCTACAATTGGCCAGGAAGGCTGAAGGAATCTGTTTCCCACAGACACATAATCACATCCAGGAAACACAGCCCAGAGCAAATCACACAGTGTTTTTCCACATTTGTCATCTGACACACTGCTTCCGCTAGCCAGGACCAGAGCCAGTCAAACCAGACTGCTGAGGGAAATTCTGTGAGCTTGTTCATGCTGTTAGATATGCTGTCTGCTGCATTTCTCTGGTTAATCCCTTTCATTCCAGCAGGGGAAGTGGGTAGTGCCTTCAGTTGCTCCTCTCTTGGGTCCTCTTTATAGCTATTGGGGCACAAAACTGCAGAGCTGGCCTATTGAACGTGGGACTTTCCAGAGATCTCATAGGAGCTTGAGGTGACCAACTTCCCTGCACATTCTGTAGGTACAGAGGCATCCTTGTGCTGTCTTAGCCTTCAAGTGCAGCAATTCTGTGGCTTCCTGCTGTGAAATTACTGAGTGATTGCAAGGAATGCAGCAACAAAATCCAGGAAAAGATTGGGCAAACAACCACTTAGTAAAGGTGTTGATAAATGCTTTCTGCAGAGTCTGAAGTCTTTGTTGACTATTCAAATGTGTCTTTGAAAGAATGAGTTAACCTTCCAATTTATTTAATAGTATTGGGTAAACAAAGTCAAAAAAACCCTCAGTCATATTTCAGCTTCTAACTTTCACTGGGTTTCTTCTTCCTATTGCAGTCTTCTGTAGCTGTACTGTAGTTTCTCAGTCTCTTGATGGTTAGAATAGAGGAATCCTGCACGTGAGATGGGCAGGCTGTTTACCTGCCAGGTGATACAGTTCCTCAAGTTACACTTCCAGCTGTGAGCCTGGCTGCTGGGTCTCACTGACCAGTGAAGCCTCGCTTAGGAAGCAGAGCCATCCTTGGTTTAGATCACAATAGAACAGACTCAACAGTGTTAGACGACACAAAAAAAATATTAATTTCAAAGCCATATACTTATGTTATTGTCAGAAATTTTTAAGGTAAGTGTTCTATTTCCTTTAGGGCTCACATATTTTCAGGAAGGGATCAGCTCCTACCATGTCCAGTCCTACTGATACTGGTCAGTGTTTGTGTTTAAATCCTTTGCTAGACAAAGACATTTCAGAAATTTTCTCCCCAAGTTTTTCTTTCCACTTCTTGTCCTTAGCTTGCCTCTATAAAATAGGATTTGAAGCTCTTGCATGTTACCCAACACCAAGTACTGCAATGGTGCTGCGTAGGTGGCCACCCCAAGCTCTTGCTGCCTCTGTGGAAGGCACCACATGACAGCTGTGTCCGTGACCTCCCCCAGTAGCTCCCCCTCCAGTAGCCACCACATCCCCTGGCCTGGGTGGCCCACGTGCCTCAGAGCTAGAGCCTGCCTTCCAGAAAGCAGCAACAAACACTCCCTCCAGCCTCCCTCTCACAGCAGCTCCACATTTTTATGACCCTGAAATATGAGCAGAAAGGAGGATACTGTATGAACTACAAATTGTAAAGTGTCACTCTCAAAAGAGAGAGATGTGAATCAATTTTAGCAATAGCTCTTTTAGGTGAGCTTCTCTTGCTCTGAGATGACGAGAAATGGGATCAAGCCTACCCTAACGTTTTGCTGCGCTTGATTAAATGCCACCCTACAGAAAAAGGTATAAGATAGAAGCAAAAAGCATGCTGGACAGCAGCTGATAATGCAACGATTGATAAATAGGTTTGAGGTCTCACCAATTTCATTTGACTCTTCTTTAATCCCATCTTAGTTCACTTACACTGTCACTATGCAAATTCTGTCTGGTATAAGATTAGGTGGTAGTGGGATAAAATTAGATGGCAGTGGGATAAAATTAGATGGTAATGGAATAAGAAAAACTAAGAAATATCATCATATGTTTTATATTTTCTGGACTAAAATCTTCAGATCTACTTAGGATAAAGCTTATTCTAGTGTCAAAGATCCCCTTCAAAAAAATACACAATAATATATTACAGCCACAGTTCTAAGAACAACAGTCAGTTGACAACTGGGTAATGGTCCAGACTGCAGGCCTCCAGGAGACGGAGTTATACAAGTGAAATTTGGCTCGCTAATCTATACTGAAGTCTGCTGTACATTTCATTGAAGTCTATTGGTATTTATGCCTGTAGAACTGCAACATTAGCTCAGTTGCCTCTGAACTGAAACTTTGCTAGGAAATAGCTAGCAAGAATAAAAAAATCAGATACAAGAAAGCAAGTGCAATGAAGGATAATTCTCTCTATATTCTCTGACTATGGGGTCATCATCACTTAAAATGGGAAAAAATGCCAACCAGTTTTAAATATAAATGACTGACAGTGTCTAAGCAAAGTTGGCCAGACCCAACATGTCACAGTCTTGTTTTCAGCTTAGCCTTTTTTGATTTAAAAGCCGAATTAATTTGTAAATGAGTGGCCCGGTTTCATCTATCACCCTTCCAAAATATAAATCATGGCATGCAAAGATAATTTCAGCCTACTCAGAAACCCAGTTACTTCCAGTCATTCATCAAAGCACCAATATTGCTTTTTAGTCAGGGTTAGAAAAAAGTTTTAAGAGCAGTTCATTAACTTCACACATCATTAACTATGAGTGCCTCAGGCCACACATCAAATGTTTGATGAAATGGCACTCATGTTGTCCCGTATACCACATAATCAAGACATTAAATATTACCTTTTTTTGAGGGAATCTGAGGCATAGTTGACAAAGTCATGTGTTTTGATATAGTCTACAAGGATTTCTGCAAGATATTTGATTTAGGAGCAGGTGATATTTTGTTTTAAAGGATTTTATGCAGAAATATCAGAGTACATATTAAAATAACTAAAAGCTGCCCCATCGGTGAATCTCATTATGTCTAATGGAGATGTACCTGTCACTGAGGCCATTCCAGTCTCATCCATAGGGACCAGTGCCTGAGCAACACTAACAGTTTATCAATCATTTAGAAATATGAAATATATGCTAGTGGCATTCACTGTAGATCAAAATAAAAATGGCAGAATAGCAGCCTTTGGGGCAGAATGATCTGAATTGCAAGGCCAGGTGGTCACCATCCAATCTACACCTAGGACTTGGGGACGTAGATGATAGCCACAGATTGGTAGACGTAGACTTGTGATAACAGCCACAACATGTATTGTTGAAAGCAACTGTCAATACTACTGCTAAAGGCTTAACTGCCATAACCCTTTGATAAATATAAAGAGAAATAATAAAGAGAGGTAGCAAAGGGAACCTGCTCTTGTGCACAGCCTCAGCAAATCTGCTATGGAGAAATTAATTCTTTCCCTGTGCTTGTATATTGATAAGGATGTGGGAGTACAAGAGGGAGCACAAGAAAGTTCACAAAAATGTTTTGAACTTGTTTGGTTTCTCAAAGACACATGACACACCATATAAAAGATTTATGATAGTCTGGGGAGAAAGAAAGTACAGGTTTACTCATGCTGGAAAAGACTTGAGGCTTGAGAGTTGCACTTAGATATATGAGACTATTTATACTTTGAAACAGCCTGTGAGGAGAATAGGGAACTTATTATCACGTGTGGAATCAGATCCCCACACACAGGTAGCAAGCGGTATTTTGAGATGCTCCAGGACATTCAGCCAGGTCCCCAGATGCTGGTATGGAGGACTCTGGTGTCCTACAGCCCCAGTCATCAGAGGCTGGCCAGCCCTCTGTCTGTCCCTGATTGCCAAGGGCACATCTGATGGGATCTCATCCTAGCAGAGTTCAACATGAGATCAGACATTACTCCAGAGAAGGAGGATAATCTGTTCTGAGTAGAAACCCCAGTGTATGGAGGTGAGAGCTAGAGGACAGCATGATCACCCACAACCTTTCCTCCACATGACCAGGGCTCACTCTGTTACAGACTCCATCCCTCTGCTCAGCTTGGACATACTCGCCTTGTTTCTGGCATGCTCAGTGCTATACTAACAATGGTCAAAATCAGAGCTCAAGGTTCAAGTCCTCTCCTGGCCTCCTGTGGGGCTCAGGAAGGTGGTTTTGTGGTGCACTATGACTGAGCCACTTGTTAAGGTGGCCCAGACATCAAACAGGATGCCACCATGTTGGGCTCGGTACAGTAAGTACTGAAATCACCATGAATATGACTCAGTGTGTCAGACTTCCCGTACTCCAAGGGATGCGGTAAAGCAGCACTGGCAGATAAACCTTGCAGTATGTCTTGCTTATCTGCTCAGAGTACATTTGTACTAGATTTGGGATCAGAATGTAATTTTCTTCAGCTTATACTGGCAAGGATCAGAGATCTCATCTGCTTTCACCCTAAGGCAAACAACTTAATCTTTAAGGCCTGAAAAGTTTAAGTTTAAAGTCTTTGCACTAATATGAAAACAAATTGGTGAAAATTTTGAAGTTCTTTATATAAAAGAGCCATGAGCAGTAGAGCTACTTTTTCTTCTTCACCTTAGTCTCTATGGAGTAAATTTCTGGAGCATAAGTGAGTTGATTGATATAGACAAGGCGAAATGTGATTGACAATTTAAAACTCTAAGGAGAATAATGTTAGACAAGTGCACACCCGGGATGTAAAGCAAATAAATGAATACATACTTCCGAATTTTCAGTGTAGAGGGCACTGGAGGTGGAAAGGACAAATGAAGACAGTTATAGTACATCTGGAGCACTACCTACTATATATAGATATTTTCACATGGTCCCATGCAATATACCTCCCTGCCCAGAAGGGGATCTACCCAGAGCAGCAGGACTGCAGGTGTGATGTGAAGTCAAGCCTTTATCATCACAAGTGCCAAGCTTGTAAAGTTTAGAACTAAAAGGAGAACTTTCCTTCATGCATTCAAAAATGTATAAACACGGATGCATGTAAGAGATTTTTTTTTGCAGCAGAACTATCTAGAATTTTAAAATAATTAATTCCATCTTTCCCAGTACATTTTTATATCAATCACTAACTGCTTAATTCAAAACCACTGACATCAGTAGAATTCTAATCACCACAAGGAAAGAAGAGGCGCGCTCTGGATTCCTATTCTTTCTCCATAGGCATTTTATTTCTTGTATTCTTCCATTTTCCTTTGGCCCCATACCACTCTTGGCACAAAAGAAAATATCTGTTAATCATATTGCTGTTTTGCTAAAGAAGCCCAGTCATGGATTAGGATCTCATTGCACCAGGCTCTATATAAACACAGAATGAAATGTTGATACCTAAATTAGGCTTTTGGTTGGGAGCTATTTACAATCCTGTCTGTAAAAGGATTAGCTTCACCTAAATGACATGGAACAGTGTGAGAGGTATGTCTGTGCATTTGTCTCATTGTTACGGCATCAGGACATTTGAGTATTTGAAAAGGCCTATGAATGCATGCCATAATCTGGGCATTATGCTGCCATGTAACACAGATGGGTCATGTGACAAACACCAGAGTACACCCAAGGCTTGTGATTTTCTTACAGGCAAATCCTGTTTGCATAGTTTTCTTCTTTTATTTTAGGATTAGAACTTCTCTCTTCAGAAAAATAGTTTTTTCTGCCTTCCTTTTGAATTCTTTTGGGTATGAATTACCTGGTGTGCTCCCCACAGCTCACTGCCTGCACTGGAATGCCATGAGGGAGCCAAAGGGTTTCACTTAAACGCCTTGTGAATTGTCCCAGTGTTTTATTTCCCAAAACAATAGTCCTGCATCCTAAGAGCACTCCAATCCCCAGCTCTGTGGTCTTTTTGGTAGAATAAAGTACAATGCAATATGTATTTCAAGAGAGAGGGAAGAAAGACAAATTTCAGTATTTTGTACTTAATCTTTAGATTTTTTTGCAACATTCATCAAAAATGTCTTTCTATTGCAACATGCAATATGAAGTGCATACGTTTTAAAGCAGGAAAAATACTTTTCCTAGTAGTTTTCTCTTTCTAGTTTCTGGCTTCTTGGAGATGCTAACAGAGCAGTAGTTGGCAAACTTTGCAGTCTCATTTTGTGTCAGTGGAATTTAGGGCACACTGCAGTGATTAAACAATCCAGCCGTGGGGGGTAGTATCCAAATTCTATTTCCTCAGCACTGAACTGTGCGATGATGACTGTAAAATACCCTCAGCACTTGGCCCCTTGATTCAAATCTGCTCATATAAGACTAGATAAGATTTGAAAATAGAAGAGGTCTCACTATAGGAAAGACTACTGCTACAATTATACCTCCAGGAATTTCTAGAAGCCATGAAATTCCACTTCAAAACTAGGCAGCTGAAACAATAGCATTTACCAAAACCAGACACATGTCAGCATTTCCCAGAAATCATAAAGCAGACATGAGCTGCCCAAGGAAAACTCATGGCTCTTCTGAAGACTTTCAGGTGTCAATGAAGAGAGTCAGAAATATCAGAGAATAAAGGCAGCAAAGACACACCAGACACAAACAGATGCTGCATGTCATCTGCTAAAAACACTGATAGAAAGCTCTAAGATTAAGGGCTAGCTGTGATTGATTTGTGAATGTCAATGTACTTCTACAGTCACATTTTTTTAGATGATGCTGATTGTGAAATAGCTCCAGGCTGTTCTATAATACCCAAGAAATGCCAAGAAAAATGACACAAACAAGTACTAAGTAACAGAGACTCATGGAAACTCTGGTAATTTCCTGTTCCCCTGGAAGAGACAAAGTGGGAGGATAGAAAGGAAAAAAATTGTGCCCTGGTAAGATAGTGACTAGCTGCCAGATCACACAGGCAGGGCCTTTACTGAAGCTGATTTCCATGACAGCTTTAATCCAAAGAACCACCTCACGTTTTGAGAAAAATGGAGTTGGACATGCAGGTAACCTACTGTTTTGTCTAGATCCTTACTCAGGCTGTTGAAATAAAATCCTGCTTTAGAAACACTTGTGTCACAAAAGCTATAAATCACAAACAAGTGTGTACATGAAAGTGGGCACACAGGAATGACCAAGAAGAATGCTGGAAGGGTCCAAGAAAAAGCCTCTATTGGTGTCTGCTGGGACAAAGAAATGTATCTGTCCTGGTTCAGCCAGGATAGGGTTAATTTTCACCAGGAGTTGCTATTCGATACCATGCTGAAGTCATGTCTGGTACTCAAGGCGCAGGCAGAGCAGTCCCGGCTTTGTCTCACCCAGGTTCCCTCGCTCTGTGGCTGTAGCTGTATCCACGCAGTCTGTACCTTTATACCTCTTGTTTTGTACATTGTTATCCCTGTTGCTGTTACTGCTGTTGTGATTGTTGCTTTTGCATCGCTGTATTAAATTCTCCTTATCTCAACCTGCAGGGTTTGTATTTTGCTACCTCTCCTGTTCCTGTCAAATTTTGTAATATTGATGTTCTGGGAATGTATTTCAAGTATTATATGCCTATCCCATATGCCAGATTGTTATACTAATTGCCTCTCCCTTGTCATCTGCCTCTATGTTCTTAGGCTTCAAATTCCCTTTACCTGCTAAAATAAATAAATGCATTAAATAATTGAACAGTTCCCACTGCAAAGTTTTATTCAAGCACTTTATATCTGCTTTTAAACAAAATCAGACTGAAAAGTAGCAAGAATGTGTTAGCTCAGATGCAAAATGCTTTATACTTGAAATAGAGCCCATTAGAATCACAGAATCATCGAATCATCAGGGTTGGAAGGGACCTTAAAGATCATATAGTTCCAAACCCCCTGCCATGGGCATTAAGAAGTGTTTGTGATGACAAAGCTGTATCTTCACCTCTAAAGCTTTTTAGTAGGTCTCAGTTATTTTCCAAATGAATTCTCCAAGATAGTTCTATTTAGGTTAATTTACAGTGTATCCCACCGCACTGTAACTAGGCACCATTAACAAAATAAATCTAGGAGAGTTAATTCATTTTTCTTAGGTAAATAGTTGTAAGGAGAATGTGCTTCTCTGACAAATGTTTGGAAATTTCTGTTCTTGTGATGTTAACAGATTGCAGAAAAGAAGCTCAATTGTTTTACTGTAGAAATCAACTGAACTTGCTAGGAGACAGATTATAGTTTTGGGAAAAAAAACACTGATTGGGCCAGTGACACTAGCATAAGGAAAGAGGCTTTCAGCCTTGCTTAGAAGGAGGAGATGAACAGTGAATTATGACCTGGTTTTCAGAGCTATTGATCAGCACCTACAAGGTTTACTGACCACTTCTGAAAACAGCCCTAAACAGGGAGGTGGGAGAAAAGAAGAAAGGGGTTACTAAGTAATGTTAATTATAGAAAATGTCAAAATGAGAGTGTGCTTAAAAACATTGCCCCAGATGATTTGGTCAAGCCTACATAGTGCGAGACTGAGTGAAGGATTAAAACCAGAACTCACAGCCGCACCTCCATAGTGCCGTGCTCACTGGTCTCAGTTGACCCTTTTGGAAGAAACTTAGCTTAGCACAAGGATTTGGCTGTTAAAACGCCCTCAATTCCTGAAGCAGGAAGGAGGTGAGTTCAATCTTTAATTCACTTTGGAGTGAGGTGCTTTGTAGGAAATCAATCACTGTGAAATCCCAGGTGGGGAAAAGGATTTTTCATGCTAAGAGGTTTAAGACTATCTTGACACCTGGGTGACATGTTCTGGAAATTTGCCAAGCAGCAGATTCCTGCCCCAGGTGAGAAGACAAATTTCAGCAAGTAATCCATAATATGTGCCACGAATGGTGAGAGAAAGAAACATTTTGTAAGCAGTTAATTGTATGGGATGATGTTACAGTGTTATGCCTAAAGGCAAGGATACACTGCACTTCTTTCAGCTCACTAACACCCATATAAGGGCTTTTACTATGCAGCAATACTCCAGGGGGAAACAGGGATGAACATAATTACAGAAAATATCAACAGATAAATGAGGCAGTTTGGCAAAGTACATCCTGCAGTATTTTTCATGGATTTCTACAAAATATCAGGACGGGTTACATTTTGTGAAAATTCACCTAGAACCAGATTTCTGTTCAGTAGCAGGACTGGGATGAGATGTGAGATTTTCATCCTCAGACTCTATACATGTACTGTTCAGCAGGTAACCCACAAATTTATTTCCATATTAATGAGAAACATTCACTTTCTACTAAGATGAAGGAATAAAGCTCTCAGTCTATTACCTGTTTTATGTTAGAACTTTTTAATATTAGAAATTCTCTTATAATTTAAAATTACATTTCATTTCCACTATTTATTTTAGATCCTAAAAATCTTTGGAAAATCACAACTACAATGGATAATGTAAAGTGGAACATTCTTCCATGATGTGGGGTTTTAGTCAATAAACACTACAGTTGTTTTTTTTTCCCCTTGGAATATGGAGTGCTTCTAAAATCCACTTGAAAAGTTCTCAGCTGAGAGCAATAATTAGCTCAAAAAAACTATCAGCATATATGGCATCTGTTAACAGACCATTATGTAAAAATTTCTAAGAAGAGCTCCTAGAGAATGATAATTGACTGCTCTATACAGTTGTCTCCCCAGTGCCAGTGGCAGCTCTGTTAGGTTGGAAAGGCACTTGCCTGGCCCACAGCACTCGATGGTACTGAATGTAGATCTAAATTAAATAGAGGTGTTTGTTACCCAGTGTTTCATTACCTTTGTCTCTTGACATTAAGATGAGTTCATCTGAGGTCATGAAAAGATTGTGGTTGTTTTGACTTCAACAGAGCCTGCCCTGGATTTTAGGCTCAAACCCTGCCCCTAATGAATTGAAAAAAAAAGTTAGAAACTGTCCCTCTTCTAAGTTTTACAGCTCTTGGGTTACAGCAGCACTGAATAAATTAATTTTATCAAAGAATTTCATTTAACATTGAAATCTGGAATTAATGTGAATTAATGTGAAGGTGATCCAAAAAGAAGATGCTTAAACAAAAAAATAAATATACATTAGGAGTACATTACATAAAGATTAAGAATAATTTCACCGGATGAAACTGGAGGTCCATCTCATCTGGTGCACGCCAACAAAATGTGCTCTGTCATGATGAGTACTATCTTATCACTTTGCCA
The DNA here is from genome assembly GCA_013401335.1 of Brachypteracias leptosomus. Taxonomy (NCBI): domain Eukaryota; kingdom Metazoa; phylum Chordata; class Aves; order Coraciiformes; family Brachypteraciidae; genus Brachypteracias; species Brachypteracias leptosomus. Next base: position 196,731 of record VYZX01021016.1, on the reverse strand, counting down.
ATCAGTGACAGCAGGAAGAAATGCCAGGGTTTGACCCCATGCTCAGTGGAGGGGCACGTTGCTTGATGGCAGCTGTAAAAAATAAAACATCTCCTGTATCATGCTTGTGATTACTTAGAAGGAACAATGTTTGGTAGTAACTGATTAATGAGAATCTGAGCCAGGATTAACTTGAGTTTCAGTGAAACTAGACCAGCCAGCTTCCCTCTACTACATGCCTACATGACAGTGCTCTGTCTCAGTTTACAATGCTAAAAAGAAACCACAACAGGTCAATAGTGCTCTCTTCTTCTGAAACATATTTTTATTAAAAGTGAGGGTGTCTTCAGACTGTTTTTCATGTTCTATCTCCTCCTCTATCACCCTCCATGCACAGTTCTCAAATCCATCCAAACTGCTTGACATGTTTCTTTAAGTACCCCTGTCCCTACACTGGAGAAACAGACTTTTAGAACACCACAATCCCAACTACTCTTTCCATTATATAGGAGGGAATCTGCACTATTATTCTGTTGGTCTAAGAAGTCTCTCTAACATTAAGATTATGCTGAATTTTGCAAATGTTTGCTCAGTACGGAAATAATTCATCTGACCAGAAAAGCTTAATGATGTGAAGAGCTTAAGGCCACCCGCTTTTCAGATAACAAGACTGTTTCTGAAGACAATGTACAAGATGAACATTGCTGCTGCCGCTGTAAGAGTAAGCAGGCAGAGGAACCACAACACTGCACTTGCTCATGCCAGATCACTGAGACAATTTGTACCTGTCTAAAGTCATATACGTTATTGTTTACATATTGTCAACATGGTGCTTTACACGTAGATATGAAGACTGACTGTGATGACAGTTTCAGTTCCTCCATTTGTGGGTAGCTGCTCTCACGTCCAGGAAAGGAGACTGCCAGTTTTGTTACTGCTGTCACCCGAGAGGAAGTCAGCAGCAGGGTTTCCACCCTGCATCAACATAACCCTTTTAGGGTACATACTAGCAGGAGAGTGAACGGAAAGTTGCATTATCCTAGGTTTTGTTTATCTAACAGTTAAGTAAGGAAAAAAGGTCCATTTCTATGAGTCTGTAGCAGAAAAAAATACAATTTTTTAAGAATCATATAGCAGCAGTGACCCTTTAGCTTTGTCCTTCAGTACAAAACATTTTCCAAACACAGAGATTTGCAGAGTAGAGGAGAAAAGGAATGCAACCCAGCAGCTCTCATCATTATATAAGAAATTATTTATTCATAGTTAAAGCAAGTGATACATTTTGCCGTGCCGGTGAAAGCTAACCGTAGCTAACTCCAGATTTTTATAGCTTTCAACACGAGCATGATAAAATGCCATATGGCGCCCTTGTAACTGGGCAAAATCTCCAAAATCAGCATGATTCCCTTCCTAAGGAACTTGGTGAGGCATGCCTGTGCCAGCCCATATTCCTGCTTGCCCTGGCACTGCGAAAGGCAGTTACCCAGCCAGGGACCATGCGAGCCGCCGGCACAGCACCTGAGCCCTGAGCTGGCACCGCTGCCCAGAGCTTGGGAGCTGGAGGAGCAGGTTTTGGCAGTGGTTGTATCCGAAGAGCAAAAATCAGAAAGTGGAACTTGACCCAGTTTATGAAACGATCTCCTCTGTCTCTTGCTGCCCTCTGCTGTCACAAGCCCGGGCAGCTCGGAGGGGGCTGGCAGCAGCAGAGCTGAGCAGCTGGAGGAGCTTCGTGCCACCAGGATGGCTGGTCACGCTGAGGCAAAAAACCCTATCCCTGGGGAAAAAAAAAAGCTTAAATTCAGCCACCCAAACAGGAAAGCCAGCCATAGGGTCTGAAAACCCGATCACTCTGAAACAACTCTTTGTTGTTTTTATGTTGGTATGGGACAATGTATGCTGGAGATGATGCGCAAGCCACACAGTGCATTGACTTGATTGTGTGCGTTGGTCTGGGAAGGAAGAGTACACGGGAGCCAAGGGACCTTGAACAGCTCTTGGCTGTTCATGTCACCATTGTAATGGTTTAAAAGGTTTTTAGCACAGCAAATATATCTGAATCCAAGAAATATTAGTGAATCCAACAAGTCATATTACATTCAACTTTAGCAATTACAATCAAAGGCAATCTGACAATTGCATTAACTCAGCATGCTAAACTTCTTGGGTCAGCCACCTCTTTCTGAAAATACACTCTTACTGCAGCAACAAACCTCTATCAAGAGCAGCGCTGATGCTTCAGGGACATTTCTCAAATGATTTCTGAATGCATTGAGTGGACCCAGAGATTACGTATTGAACACTTATGAATACAATGTGAGCTCTCTGGCTGCTATGGCCAACCCATGATGCTGCCCAGAGTCATGTCATCAAGGTGCTCAGAAGCACCCAGCAGGCACTGAGATGCAGAGGACCACCTCAAGGCAAGCACAACCAGAGCTCACTGTTGGTTCATCCTCTCACTTTTGCTTCTGGTACCACTTGTTCTTCATGCTCCTTTAAGAAATACTTGCATGAAGAGCTGAGGTACTCCACATCAAAATTTAGGTTTCTTACAATGCTTATTTGATGTGTGCTCTTTTATATGTGTTACAAAACACTGTTCAGACAGCCTGTCCTGCAGAAGATACAACACTGAAAGTCTTGGTGCAAATGTAGCTCTAATGCGGGGTTATTTTCATCTGTAACTTGATTGCATCAAGGTCTTTTCTAGATTAAAAAAAAAACAAACAACAAACAAAATATTTTAGACCTGAACTGTGACTAGAGGTACAGCATTCCCAGAAGACATTGAAGACTCCCCCTAACAGACTTCACACTGTTGTTCCTCTATCACATATCCTACCTGACATTGGGAAATAAGTGAAACTTACAGCAGCACCCACAGATCTCCAAATACCTAAAACACTCTCAAGCACAGATGATGAATCTCCAATTCTTATGTAATAATCTAGGAAGCTGCCTTTTTTTCCCCAGAACTTGAAATAGGAGCTGCAAATTGTGTAAAGTAGTTTTAGGGCAAGGAATTTTTTTTTTTCTTTTCAACAGCAAAGAGTAAAAAACATCCCTTGGCAGTTTGCTCTCAGACATCCCTCTGGATGGTGGGAATTTTACAAGGAGGAAACAATATCTGCAAGAAGGCCATTTCTATCCTGGACTGCTAGCTGGATGACAATGAAATGCACTTTCAGTCCTGGACCTTGTTTTTAAAAGCAGTATAGGAAACCTGGTCTAGCCCTTGAGGCGCTGGAGCCCTCCTGCCAAAATCCCAGTTGTATTTTTTTCCTGCAGATGTCAAGTACATCCATGACAATGGGAAAGGGAGAGATCGTGTGGCGAGGAGGATGATTTGTCACTTGGGCTGTGAGCTCAGAGAAGAAAACTTAAAAACTGAAGGTACTTGTACTGAGATGAAATGCCTTAGGAAGGAAGACTGGGGAAGCAAAGAGAGAAATGTGGAATAGTCGAGACCTGGATTCAAGAATACTGGTGAAGAAGCTTCAGGGAACAGTCAGAAGGCTGTGCTTTGAAAGCACGCTTGCCTCCAGATCCAGGAAAGTTACCTCGGTTTCCCCAGTCTCTCTATTTCTCTGAAGTAAGCAATCATCCATGACACCATCTGGCAAGAGAACTATTCCAGCCCCTGCATAGGTCTTCACCTGTAATACGAAAACAGAATCACCCCCAGCGGTTTGCTGAAGAAAAACTTAGAAATGTTCATGAAGGCCTCAAATACACCAACAAAAAGCACCACAGAAAACTAGGAAACTAGATGTTCAGTGTTCACCCAGGACTTGGACTAGCATGCAGCAAAGGCAGATAACATACATTCAGCACCTGAATAAAAAAGAATATTGAGCCATGGCTCATTGATTCATTTGGCAGGACTGGATGAGGTAAGGTTGCCAGGAGAAAGGAAAAATGATGTCTTGTATCATAGTGTATATAATACCTAAGAGGACTGAATCGCTATTACATATGTAATCTGGCATTTCCTAGCTTTTGAAGGTAGAATTTTGCAGTGTGAATTATAATTCTTTCCTGTATCTCATTTAGTAAGCAATAAATATACAGGAGAAGATTTGAATTGGAGCTCTTGGGATTTCAGGTCTGAAAGGAAAGGAGGTGGATGAGATTTCCTCTAAAGCTTTGATATTCCAAAGTCAAATGAGTGATATAAAGCCAGCAAATGTAAATGTAGAGGCACACAGGCCTGCCATTGGTGCTTAGGCTTTTTATTAAGCCTGCAAAATGGTTTGCACAAAGTAGCCTTGGTTCTCAAACACTGCTGCAATATAAACAAATAATAAACATTCAAAGAAGAAACATGACCTTGATGTGTTACTTAGAATTTATTTTATGTGTGGTCTCATTCTTCAATCTGGGTTTCCTATTTCTTCTGGAGCTTGCTGTTGAATTTGTTTATCCCAGGCAAGAGGGATCCTATATGAAAATATGCAACAGCTGAGCATTTGCAAAAGAACATTGTAAAAGGAGCACTAGCCCTGGGCAGAGTAATTCACATTCACACATGAATCATTTGGATCACTAGCTGGCAGGGTACTCCCTGCGAATGAGGGTAAGTTGCTCTGTAGAATTTACTCTTGCATGTGCACCTCTACAAAACAAGAAAGAGGTTAGCCAAGGTATCTGTGTATGGCATTACCAGAAGAGTAATAAAACAAGAAACAGATGAGTTAGTGGGTCATTTTTAACATGTAAATTTTTCTATGCACATGGAAGGGCGCTTCAGTCTGAATTTCTAATACCATGTTATCCTGGACTCTTTTATTACTACCATCTTCATTCTGTTGCTTAAGGGGTTTTGGCCCATAAATCATTTTGGGTTTAGTGTTGCTATTTATACATAGAAAGCTGCAAAGTATGATTACTGCTGAAACCAATGAGACCATGCTTGTGGATTCAAGTCTTGTGTATTTCATATCATGTTGCTAAATTAAAAGATAAGAAAATATTTTGGAATGTAAAGGAATGAGGATGACTTCCTCTTTTTACATGTTATGAAATAGATAAGAATCTCACCATTTAAGAAGTAAAGCAAATCATTGAGGAAAACATGAAGCTGGCTTGCAACATGCCAGAGCTTGTTTGGAAGAGCTGCTAAAATACAAATAATAAAGGCTTAAGTGATCCCATTGTTTTCTTGTTTTTATTGAAATGACAGAAAATGGAAAAGCTGATGCATAAATACATAATTGTACTTAATTGTATTATGTAGAATATACTGATGAAAACCTCATCCTAGTAGGAAAATGGGAGGATTTTCTTCTACAGGGAACATAAAAAAGGTATCAGATGGATCAGTTTATTTTAGGATGCAGGACAGTTGAATGTACTTTTACTTTTCTTGCCCCAGTACTGTTTTGTGCATGGGATTTATGCTTCTTTCATCATGGCATTGAAGGTGTAAATGTCTGTTGCAGAAGGTGATGCATCACCACCATCCCCACATACAACACCCGAGCATGATATTGGACAGTAAGAAAGGAGTGAGACTCCAGTTTGGTGGTGAATGCAAGCCAAGGCTGTAACACACTATTTTTTCATGGTGCTGTATCATGCTTTAGACACGTCTCCCCGGGACAGTTCTGGCAGCCAGCACATGCCTGGGAATCACAGCTGGGTTGGCGTAGCTCTGCCTGCAGACGTGCCAAGCCCACGGCTGCAGAGGCTCCAGGCAGGGTACAAACCCAGCGGGCGTGACGGTAGTACAACATTACCTGGGTACTTCATTTTAAATGTTATTGCATACTGAAAAAAATTCTTCCTTGAGGCAATATTTCATTCAATATAGGTGCAAGGGTTGTGTTTATGGGCAGATTCCCATTCTAACTCTCTGGTTTTATATATTATTTAAAAGCCTCCTAAATTCTCCTTTGGGGAATGATCCTTTCCGTGTTTAGTTCCAGTCCAGGGATGAACTGTGGTGTGTGGAAATTGTTGGAAAATTCCCTTCAGCTATTTTTCAGGTATAACAGAGGTGCCCCCATTCCTCCCATCCACATATACACTTTTTTCAGTTTAAAGGATTTTACCTTCATCCCGTTCCCCTCCCCTCAATTGCTGAGTGTCTGGCATTGAAAATAAAACACTAAAACAGCAGTCTCTTACCAAGTGCCCCAAGGATTTTTCACAGTAAAGCCAGGCTAAGATAACAGGAAATGCTATGGAACAATCTTTATATCATTTGTCTTTAATAAAAACTGAAGATTTACACACAATGGCAAAAAAAAAAAGAATGAACAAAACACAGACCTTTAAGTTTCCACTATAAAGCCCATGTGAATCTTTTTCTGTTTAATAAACAGGATTTTTGAATAGTACTCTGGTAGCTTAGTTTGAGTTTTGCAGTGATTGATAAAAAGGAAATGTCCCAGAATGTTTTTTTCCTTAACTAGAATTTAGCTGTGAAAGAAATGAAGTGTGTATCTTTCTTCCTCACCATCTTTTTGTTTCTTTGTTTACCAATAATGTTTATCTTTAATCTTCAACAGCTTTAGAGTGTTGAGGAGAAGCTAGTTTGATGCTACCTTAAAAAAAGTCACACCTGTGAAAGCAGATCACTGGCCCCAGATCAGCTCCCCAATCTCACATACATAAGCATAAAACTGGAATTTCTTTAGATTCACACCAGTGTTTCAGAGATCAGCATCTGGCCTAAAAGATTTAAGCTGTTACGTTTTTGGAGGTTGATGTTGATGATGGCTGCATTTTGGTTTAATGTAATGTAAAAAGATACTGTTTCAACAGCTGGAGAATCAACTCCAAAGCATACACAATGTTATAATTGCCCTCCTCCATATAGTGGAAATCAGTTGTAATGCTGTTCTTTAGGTGAAAATCCACTTTTCATTGTATTTTGGCCCTGAGACCCAGCCTTCCACTTTCTCTATTTCAAAATCAAGCAGAATCAACAGAAGTACTGACATCCTTCAATGTCACCCAGATGGGCAATTAAGGGGAAGGCTGATCCTAAGGCCACTGTGGAGGAATCCAGGATGGAGAAAGCCAGACAAGACTCATGGATGGCTGGAAAAGCCTTGCCCTTTGGGTGTTACTGGGAAACACAGACTCCCAAGTATTAGCTGTCTAATTCTACCATGGGAATCTGATACGATGAAGTTATTTTATCAGTTGAAAAATTAATTGCTGTCTAATAAGCTAGAGCAGGGTCAATAGCCATTTGTCTTCATTTCCTTTCTGTAGTGTTCACGCTCATTAGTTAGCTTCTAAATCTTCCTCCGCTTTCAGATTTATTTACAGCAGCAGAGAGCCAGTAAAAATCTAGAGCAGGCATGCTGAAAACATGCCTGCCAAAAGTACTCTTGTGCTAATAACAGACACATTTTCAGTCATGTATTTGTTTTGCTAGGTCCTTAACTCTTGATTCTTGTCCAAAAAGACAGTGGAAATGTTGAAGATGTGTCAGGTCTCACCATATGGTGAAAGACCTGGATTCTGTAACGTGGCTTATCAAAGCTGAAACTTCATGGAGGGTACTGTTTCTTTTCATGTATATACTTGTTTTCAATGTCACTGTTTAAAAGAAAAGGGAAAAAAACTTACTTTGCACTAGATATGTCAGAACACGTTGTGTTTCTGTGTCTGGATTTTCCGCAAACAGATTTCTGAAAGGTAATTTTGTGGAGTTTTCTAAATGGTCATGGACAGTTGGAAAAAATAACAATAACCCTAAACCACCTCCCTTGATCTTTAGCCACTGATACCATTGTTATCTAACTATCAAATCCACACATGCCCGTGATCTTTCTGTTTGTATCTAACTCAGAACCAAATAAAAATCTGTTTTCTGCACAAAGTTCAGACAGTCTAAAAGTGATGGTATAAAAGAGCTACGAGAAGTGCTGATGTAGTTTAAGTCCTGCCATTAGGACTGTTCTGTGCCTTCAGATGGGCAGGGAAGAGCTTGTTTGAAATTCTCTGGACTGCCTGTTCCTGCCAGCAAGGCGTATGCCTACCTCGTGAGACATCATGCACTGCAGCTTGAGAAGCATCACTGACTAGCACCCCAACTGATAAAATTCAATAGCATTGCCCAAGTCAGTCATTGGGATACTGGGAGTATGGGAAATGAGGAGGCAAAGTCAGAGCAGAAGTGAAGGATGGTGCTGGCAAGGAAGCAATGCAAGGAGGACAAGAAGCAGCAGGTGGAGCTGGCAGAAGAGAACAGAAGTGATGGGAAGCAGGAGAAAGGACAAGAGAAAGCAGCAGCAGGAAAGCCAGGCTGCAAAAGGTGTCAGCAACTACTTTATTAGTTTGATTTACTGCATGGTTCAGGCCAACATCTCTGCCAGTCATTCCTGCACCTGGCCCTACTTACTCCTGCTGATGTGCAATGGTTGGAAAGACATTCATTCTTGACTCTAAACACTCAGTAATAAGAATTCATCATATGAATGTTGTTATTAAAAACATGCACCATATTTCCAGCATAATTTTCCAGAGCTGAAATCTCCTTCTGCTATTATAAATCTTGAGTCATCTATTCTCAAAAAAAGTAATTTCCTTACGTAAGTATTTTGAGACTGAGACAGAGATCTGTTAACTTTTTCTTCAGTCTCTCACTGTAAGAAAAATTTTCCAGTTTGAATCATTACTGTAGTTTTCTTCCAAAAACCTTCCAATTCGTCAACGGTCTTTTTGAAAAATGTAGACTCCAGGAGAACTTGAATTTGCTAATCCAGAAAAATAATGAAAACAATTGTGCCCTAAAATATCCTGAGTTTGACCTAAAAGCCCAATGCTCAGCACATCCCTAAGCACTGAGCTTGTAGAAGGGAGCTGCAGTACAGACCTACCTCTGACTGTCACTCTATTTGTGCATGAGGAATTAGCTCTCGGTGGGATTAAACCTCTTATTTGAAAGAGATGTTTTGAAACCTTCATCATCTCTATGTTTTGTTTTGCTTTTTCCAATCAAAGATGAGATTCTTATATAAGCAAATGAATGCCAGGATTGCTTTTTCTCAAATAAGATACCTAAGCCTGCTGAAACTTTCAAACTTGAATAGGAAGAAAGAATCAGCTAAATCTTCTCGGATGAAAGTCCTGAATGCTAGGCTAGTTCAAAAAAAATCTGATTATTAACAGACTGACTTTCTATTTTGAGGAAGTGAAGAAATCTTAATTTTGGCGATTGCCGTATGCTCTTTGTACATGGAATACAGACTTTCTTTTCAGATTACTCATTTTTCTTAATGCAGTAACAGAATGTTTTTTGTATGTCTTGTCTTTGAAAAGATCCCACATTTTGCTAATTTTTCACTACAGAAAACTTTCAAAACTTGAGGATGTTCCAGCAAAAGACTGCAGTGAGCTTTAGACAAGACTTCACTCCATTCTTCACTTGTCTTCACTTAAGACCATTGCTAGAGTGAGCTGAGCATTTCACATCCATATTTTAAAAGATAACAAACCAGTCCTGTGTGCAGGTTACTACCTGCTTACCCCAGCAAGGACATTTATACAGGCTGTGAACCAAGTGGGTGTAGAGCCACCCTGCTGAAAACAATCTGGGCATGCCGTGGTCGACATGTTGAATATGCACCAACAGTGCAAAGCAAACCTCGTACTGGGCTACATGAGGAAGGCTATGGCAAACAGATGAGGGCAAATTACTATTCTCCCTGTTCAGCATTGGTCAGGCCACACTTGGTATACTGTGTCTAAACTGGGAATTCCCAGTTCAAAAGGCATACTGCAAAACTGGAGAGAAAAAGGCAGAAGGCTGAACAAGATGGTCAGGAGTTAAGGCTGCAGATGATACAAGGACAGGTCAGGGAGGCTGACTTGTTTAGCCTGGGAGACTAAAAGGGAATTTAACAGTAGCACACTACTACTTGAAAGGGAGCTATAAGGATAAGAGAGTCAAACTCTACTTCACAGCGGTAGATAGTGTAAGAAGAGGGACATCCTGCACCTCAGGAGGTTGAACCTTAGAGGTTTTTTTTGGAATGATAGAATCATTTAGGTCGGAAAAGATCTTTAAGATCACCAAGTCCAACCATAAACCTAACACCACCAAGTCCACCACTAAACCACATCACTAAGCACCACATCTACATGTCTTTTAAATATCTCCAGAGATGATGAATCCACCATTTCCCTGGGCAGCCTGTTCCAGTGCTTGACCATCCTTTCTGTGAAGAAATTTTTTGTAATGTCCAACTAAACCTCCCCTGGTGCAACTTGAGGCCATTTCCTGTTGTCCTATCATTTGTCACTTCGGAAAAGAGACCAACTCCCACCTCACTACAACCTCCTTTCAGATAGTGTAGAGAGCAACAAGGTCTCCCCTCAACCTCCTTTTCTCCAGGCTAAACAACCCCGGTCCCCTCAGCCACTCCTTGTAAGACTTGTGCTCCAGATCCCTCACCAGCTTCATTCCCCTTCTTTGGACATGCTCCAGCACCTCAATGTCCTTTTTGTAGTGAGAGGCCCAAAACAGAACACAGTATTCGAAGCGTGGCCTCACCAGTGTCAAGTGCAGGGGAACAATCCCTTCCCAAGGTCTGCTGGCCACACTATTTCTGATACAAGCCAGGATGCTGTTGCTTTTTTGGCCACCTGGGCACACTGCTGGCTCATGTTCAACCAACACCCCAAGGGTCCTTTTCCCCTGGGCAGCTTTCCAGCCACTCTTCCTCAAGCCTGTGGTGTTGCATGGGGTTGTTGTATGGGGCTCAGCCATACAGCCATTCTTTTACCCAACAAAGGGTACACCTGTCCAAGCCTTGAGCAGCCAGTTTCTCCAGAAGAATACTGTGGGTGTCAAAGGCTTTATTAAAGTCTAGATAGACCATATCCAAGTCTAGATAGACCATATCCACAGTCTTTCCCTCATCCACTAAGCAGGTCACCTTGTAGAAGGAAACCAGGTTGGTCAAGCAGGACCTGCCTTTCATGAACCCGCACTGACTGGGCCTGATTTCCTGGTTGCCCTGTATGTGCCATGTGATGGCACTCAGGATGATCTATTACATAACCTTCCCCCACACCAAGGTCAGACTGATAGGCCTATAGTTCCCCAAAGCTCCTTCTGGCCCTTCTGGTAGACGGGTGTCATCTAACCTCCAGTCAACTGGGACCTCTCTGGTTAGCCAGAGCTGCTGATATACGATTGAAAGTGGTTTGGTGAGCACTTCCAACAGCTCCCTTGGTACCCTTGGGTGGATCCTATCCAGCCCCATAGATTTGTGTGTGTTCAAACGGTGTAGTACGTCACTGACCATTTCCTCTTGGATTATGGCGGCTTCATTCTGCTCCTCATCTCTGTCTTCAGCTTTTGGCCTGGTCCTTCTTCCAAAGGTCTTAAACTGTTTTTTTCCTAAGTTTCAGCCAAAGCTCTCTGTTCAGCCAGACCAGTCTTCTTCCCCACAAGCCTGTCTTTTGGTATATGGAGACAGACTGCTTCTATGCCTTAAAGATCTCCTTCCTGAAGCATGTCCAGCCACCCTGGACTCCTTTGCCCTTCAGGACTGTCTCCCAAACGACTCTGTCAACCAGTCTCCTAAACAGGCCAAAAAGTCTGCCCTCTGGAAGCCCAAGGTAGCAGCTCTGCTGATTCCCTTACTTCTCCAAGAATTGAAAACTCTATTATTTCATGATTGCTATGTCCAAGACAGCCTCCAACCATCACAACATCCACAAGTCCTTTTCTATTCACAAACAGGTCCAGCAGGGCACCTTCCCTATCTGGCTCACTCACAACTGTGTCAGGATCTTCCACACATTCCAATAACCTCCTGGACTGTTTCCTCTTCACTGTATTGTATTTCCAGCAAAAGTTTGGTAATTTGAAACCCAAAATTCTGCAGGTCACGCCAGGCTCAGAGCAAGGTATTGTTTTGCTGGCTCTTCCTGTTTCTTCCCTCATCATTACCAGCATGACAGAGGGAACATTACTTTTGCTTCTGATCCCTTAAAGAGTCGTCTCAAGGCCCTGAAGTTTCTCTTGACTGCTGTGGTGGTTTAAACCCTGCCGGGACTGGGCACCACGTGGCCGCTGCCCTCCAACCCCTCGGACAGGAACAGGAGAGGTAGCAAAACACAAACCCTGTGGGTTGAGACAAGGAGAATTTAATACAGTGATGCAAAAGCAACAGTAAGAACAACAGTAACAGCAACGGGGATAACAATGTACAAAACAAGAGTTATAAAGGTACAGACCGCGTGGATACAGCTACAGACACAGAGCGAGGCAGCCCGGGTGAGACAAAGCCAGGACTGCCCTGCTGGCGCCTGGTGTACCGGACATGATGTCAGCATGGTATCGAATAGCAACTCCTGGTGAAAATTAACCCTATCCTGGCTGAACCAGAACAACTGCCCTTGGACTTCTTGTTGCAATTTCACTGCTGCCTACCTAAAAAATCAATAATGGATAGTAATCTATCTAGGGCTATATCAGAGTAGGAAGCTTTCACTTCATGTCTTTAACATGGGCCCAAGGAAGACAGTAGATTTCCGCAAGAAGTGGATCCAGTCGGCAGATTGGGTCTGCATATTGGGCCTCCTGTTCACCTCAGGAGAGGGTCTCCTATGACAATGACCCATCTTTTCTTCTTTATGAAGTGATTTTGATGCAAGGCACAGACCTACTTAACCTCAATGACACCTCCATGCTAGAAGAACTGTTGCCCTCATCATTGTTTGGTTCCATTTGCAGACCCTTGTACCTATTATGCAAAAGTATTTGGGGAGGTGGGGTAGTCACAGAGGAGACATGCCTGCTGTGCCAGGCAGGAACTAAGGTGAAGTTGCACCAGGAGGAGAGCAGTGCAACACTGGAACAGGCTGCCCAGAGACGCTAAGGGTTCTCTTCCCTTGACATTTTTCAAGGCTTGGTAGACAAAACCGTGGCTGACCTGCTCTAACTTCAACAATAGTCCTGCTGTGAGTATGATGTTGGACTGGAGACCTCCAGAAGAAGTTCTAGCCAGTACTTCTATGATTCCATAATTCACTGTCCAAACTTCAGGAGCCACCTATGAAAAACAGTGCTGATGAGAAGTGGTATCTTAGACCTAAATATTATTTTCTCAGATAACATACTTAGACAATTAAATACAACTTTGCAATGAAGGAAAAAGAAGTATGGTAATGCTTAAATACATGAAGCACATGTCTTCAAACTTCTAAGTCAGAACAGCTTTGAGGAAGAGCATCAAGTTTATAACTAGATGAAGCACAGAAACTATCCAGAAGAAGATGAAAGGACCTTTGTTCTCTCATACAGCCTCAAGTGCTATGCTTTCAATGTTTCTCAATGCTGTTGAGAAACAGTCTGACTTCTCATCAACAGTTTCATTAGCACTTAGAGTAAAATTACTTTAGATCAGAGTGAACATTGCCCTTATAACCCTCAGTTGTAAGAAACAGTTCAGTTCATTATGGGACCAGATAGACGAAACCACCATAGCTTTTCTTCCAACCACCTAAATGCATCACTGTTCAAAACAAGGGCACCTGCAAGACACATGGGTTGAAGGGTTTTACTGGCCATTGTTTTGTGATCAGTTGGGTGTCTATGAGAGAGAGACAAAAAGATTAAAGGAAGAGACAGATGGTGGCAGGGAAAAAGCCAACAACACAGACATAACAAGGGCCAGGAATGTGCCTCCGAGAAAAGCTAAGAGAAAAGGGAAAAAGAGCTTTTATACTAAGTGTTTAATGGAAAATAAATGAGCTTTTAAACAGAGGCCATGCCTCCTCTGCAATTCTTGCTGCATGAAGAAAAGGGGGCTTTGTGCTTTCTTTGCAATTAAATGGGATTGCACCAGAGAAACCTCATTTCTGAAAACACTAATTTCTCTTCCTTGCTGGAACAATCTTTACAACCCAGGGTTTTTATTTCGGTATTTACCCAGTTCACGTAAGTTCATACCCAGTCACCTAGGAAAGTGATATGATTGCTCTATTTACCACTAAACCAGCGCACCCAGCTCAGCAATCAGTCAGTTATGTTTCTAACATGTCTATTGCTGTAACACTGGAATAGCTGCAGTTCAAGAAGATTTCAGACAAGCTAGTGAAATGTTCAGGTAATGGGGCAGGAATCAATAATGCAGAGCAGATCGGTGCCGAGTATGTTTTTGAGTGACTTTATTCTCATCTTGTGCTTGTCTTGGTTTTGTGCTTGTCTTGGTTTTGTCAGACTGAGGAAATGCTGGCACTGTCAGATCTGGGAAAAGGCCGAGCCCACTTGCCATAATAATGACCGCTGGACTTTTTTCCAATGAAAGTGAAAAAGGTGCTCTCTTCCTATTTGGGAAGTTGATTAAACTGGGGAAACTGTCTGTTTCCTCATTTATAGTTCTTCTGCTCTACTAAACATGCATGGAACACAGCTGACAAGATGAGAATTTGGAGGAGTTTGTAGATGACAAGACATATACATACATGCCTCTAGTGTACCCACACTGTCCAGAAAGGATGGTGTGCTAATGGGATAAGCAGGTTATTTTGCCTTCAGTGCAGTTCAACACAACTTACACTTACCTTATTTCCTGCGTGCTCTTCAAAGCCTGATCTGAAGATAGTATCCCTCATTTTCATCTAGGGTTTTCTTTAAACACAAAACCCTCTCATAACAGAGAGCTTCACAGAGAACCTTCTGCACAGTATCTCTTCAAAGTGAGGGGGCTTGGCAATACCCCTTCACACTGAAAGCTGGTGGGTCCCAGGAAGATTAAGGCCAAACGTAAACATGTTGAACACTATTTTAAATTCCACAAATTAGATTTTTGGAATATTATTTTGTGTTTGAAGCATGGTTCCCACTGACTTCAGCTGCAGCTCTGAAAGTTCAACATGCCTACAAGTCCTGCACCAAAAATAAAAGCAATGTAAAATTATTGACAGCTTCTGAAAAGATTGGCTTGAATGAATCAGCTATCATCATATGGGAGCTGTGTGACAGAAAAAGGGACAGTATCCAAATCTCCAGGGTAGATCACTCCCTTACCATATGCTCTCTTCCCAAATTCTGTGTTGTTCTCTATACTGCTTACCATTTCTGGGATCAAAGGAAACAGGTCTTATAGAGTTTTGAACTGTATAACCTTGATCACTTCCCAGAACTTTTCAATACTGCTTATAGAACAAACCTTGTCATGAAATCCAACCTGCATAAACACAAGAAGCACTAAAGTTTTCAGCCTTAATAATATTTTCTTCCTATTGCTTCATTTTTAGCAACATCTAACAACTTCACAGAAAATTTCCAGGAGAAATCAGTCCAAAGCAGACCCTTAACATCGGAATGGTAAATGTTTCAGAAAATTGTAAGTGACTGAAAACCAGGAAATGTTTCAGGAGACAGTAAGTCTATCTCCAATATGAATAAAAGTTGATTGCATAAAACCTTGCATTATAGCTCCAACTATTTAAACACCCTGTGCTGATGATAGTTATGCTAATATGAGGCATAAAACCCCCCAACTAAACCAAAAGATAAAGCACTAAAGACTGTATTAAAATTCTCACACAAGGTTATTCATGATTTGGCCTTAACACTGGAGTATTAGTTGCCTATAAACATCATTTGCTGCTTTACCCCCTGCCATACAGCCCTGAAATACGAGCTGGATTTGCAAAACAAAAAGAGAGTTCTACAGAGTATTCCTCTCTACTTCAGACAGCTGCTTCCAGACACCTTATGAAAAACACCCAATCATCTCACTTCCCTGAGCTGCAAAGAAAGAGAGGAAGGAACAGCAGTGACAGTTATTTCAACAGCCTCATCAGAGACGGTTCATCGATCCCTAGCATTTGCAGGGGTTTCTGGCCCTGCTCCTATACAAAAGGAGGCACGGAAGGAAAGCAGCCAATTTCTACATGTTACCGTCATGTGGGTTCATGCACTTCTAGGAGGGGAGATACTTGGGAGAACTTGCCTTGCAAGTGGGATACAGAGTATGTGATGAATGCCACTCAAAATACCAGCCCAGCAGTCTCTAAATGCTAAGTGCTACCATCAGGCTTTATCTGGGAACATTCTGTAAAATGTTGTTGATTTTAGGCAAAGTGAAAGTCACCCTTGTTGTTTGCCTGCTGGTAGGCTTTCACTTGTCATCTGTGATAGACAATTGAGGTCTGACATTGCATGGTCACATTTCTTGCTGTAGACACCATTCCTCTCCCTTCGCCCCCAGCCCACTGTTTTCATTTTGGTTTTGTTTCTTTTCTTTCAGGAAGAAGAGAAGCTGGGTAAGATATGTTTGTTTTGGTAAAAGAAGAAAGAATTGTTAAAAAAAAATGCAGTACAGGTTTGAACAAAGAGCCACTTTAAAGAAAGCTAAAGAGCTTTATAGAGGTCTCTTTTTTTTCTTTTTCTTTTTTTCAGAAAACAAAGTTGATGGAAACAGCTGGAGACTGTAACTTGGAAAATCGAGAAAGTAAGATGAATAAAACTTCCTGTTTTCCTCTCCTATCCCAACCTACAGGGGACAGGGGTGGGGGGTAACCTCTTCAACCCCTTTTCAAAACAGATGTTGGATTCCCAAAGGGTTCAGGTTTGGACTTTTTTTTAAAATGCAAAACTTTAAGTTATTCTTTTGCACAGTTGTCAGGGGTCTTCATCTTAGCTACAGCTTGTTGCATGTAAGTGAACATGACAGATTTCATTAGTTAACTCTGATTAGCACATGAAATTGATATTGGTAACCCTTAATCTTTACGGTTGATATATACCATTGTTTTCAACTCCCTGCCTCAGCAGAGCTTTCTTAGCTCAGGACCTTGCAATTAGCTCCTGTTATCCTACCCACCAGTGCTACAATTCACTGATTGTGAAAAAGCAGCTGTAAAATTCAGCTTACTGCAGGTGATGGGATTTTGTTCTACATTTTCCCACCTCTTTTCAGTTATCCCATTGGGTGCACAAGCTGAGACACTTCAAGGCTCATAAAGATAAAAGAGAACTGAAGTGTCTGAGATCAAGCACCCAAAATTTAAGTTTTATTATTTTTCGTTTTATATTGGCTTAAGCATAGGTGTACCACGGCTAAGAGGTGCTGTGGAATAAAGTTGTCTTGGCTGCTCTCTCAGTCCATTCCACTGTTATAAAAGCAGTGAAAACATCACTAAATCCTTTCTAAAACTGCAGTATAGAAATCCATAAAAATGAGTAGAACCAGAAGATCTCATTTCTACTCCTAGCAATGTTATTGACCTCTGAGATCCTGGCCAAGTGACTCAACTCCTCCACAATCCCACTTCCCGCTGCTGTGAAGCAGAAATACTGACCCTTTTGCAGGACTGTTTGAGATTCCTGCCCTATAGCTTCAGTTTTGTCACGAACACAGAGCAGCCGCCTAAAATCACCAGGAAAATGAGAGCCTGTTCTCTCAGTTCAAAGACTTCATATATTCAGCTCCTTCTGCAGGAGGTGGTAATCATTTTACAAGGCAGACCCACTATAATATTATGGTTTATATGGCTTAATCACTACATTTAGTAATTTCATTTTTGATTGTTTATTTTTATTAATTTCCAATGATCATTTGAATGCTCCAAATGAAGATGGTTTGGGACTTCTAACATATTATGTGATGAGAAGATTTTTGTTGGTTTTTTTTTTACTGATAATATCTACATCAGCTCTACCTCTTTTTCTATAACCCTGTTACTGAATCCTCACTTCAGCAATTATTGTGTTTATTATGCATCACCTCAGCACTACGTTTCGTTTGTAAGCCCAGATGTGTTCAGAGTAAGAAGCAGCTATGAAGGATTGATTCAAAATGGAAGGATTGATTCAAAATGGAATTAAAATACACTTACCATCATGTAATGATTGTGTTCAGATACAATACTTCAGAGCAGTTGTATGCAATCTCATGTTGCTAGGTTCTTCTCTTCACCTCCAGAAAATACCTTGCACTCAAAAAATAGGTTGGTTAGACTTTTTAGCATACAACACATTTAGATTGCATCTAAAATTTTAAACAAGTTCTCTTAAATCCCACATGTGCATATAAGCTCCTCTAGATGCAAAACATGCAAGAAGAATGTAGAAATTCCTGACAATACAATGACTGGGGTAGCAACCAAGAAAACCAAGCACATCTGAACATTGAGCATATAT
Organism: Brachypteracias leptosomus; assembly: GCA_013401335.1. Lineage (NCBI taxonomy): Eukaryota > Metazoa > Chordata > Aves > Coraciiformes > Brachypteraciidae > Brachypteracias > Brachypteracias leptosomus. Next base: position 178,625 of record VYZX01021016.1, on the reverse strand, counting down.
GATAGAGCAAAGGTATCACCTGTAGCCACAATCTGCAGTGGGGAAGCGTTAAAATCAATACAAGCTCAGTAACTATTCCTTCTGTTTTGCTAGTATACACTGAATAAGCATTGATATTCCTTTTTTTTGTCAGGGATGTCTTCTAGTTTAACTCTGAAGATCTAAATCCTTATTCATACCTGTATCTGAAAGTCTGTTATTCGGGCCCTTGGGTCCTAAAATGTTTTACTTGAGGTCCAAAGCCAAGCAAATTTTATCCTTATTTCATTCAGCCATATATTCTGGCTTACCATCTTTTCCCCTTGTGTCCAGAGCTCAGCTGGCCTCAACTTTGGAGCAGGATGGGTTTTTTTTTTAATCAGCTGAAAGACACTGTTGATTATGTATCGATTTCATTTTCCACATGAAAGAGTATTTTAAGAATAAACCCCTCACTCATGTTGTTTGTTGTGATATATACTGAGAGGAGAGAAGGAAATGGCAAAACAATGTCTCTTGCCCTCACGCATTTAAATCTTCTTTTATACCTACAGGCTGCCCTCTGCTATCTCTGTAGGATCAAGTGGATGTGAGATCTCTGACTCAAAACAACATGGAACCAGAGCCATTTATTTTGGGGCCCATGACATGCACCAAAGCTTCTCCCTGTGGCTAGAGGCACCAGCAGAGTTGGACATGTGCCGTTTGGGTCAGGAAGCCTTGCTGGTATCAATGATCTCTTCCCTGCAAGCGCATGGATCTCACCATCTTTCTCCAGCTGAGGACTTGGTTCTGAGTCACTCTTCTCTCTAAGGAGAAAGCAAGTGGTTTGATTTACAATTTTGGGTTTCAGGACTGTAAAGGACCATTGCCCCTCCTACCCCGGTGAGGGAGCTCCCACCACACAAGTGGCCATCACAAGCAGAAAACTCTGTGGCACTTGCCCTAGATGCATTTACAAACAAGCAGCAGACGCAGATTACAAGCACCCTGAAGTATTTCTGTACCTCCAGGCTTACTTATTTCACACAAGCATAAGCCAACATGGATTAACCAGCGCACAGGGCACAGCAGAGATTTAGGTCCATCTCCCTACTGCATAACACTAGCCAGAGCAAAATGCACACTTATATTTCATGATACAGCTGGAGCCATGCAGCTCTTTCCTGGCCACGTCAGGGCTGCCAGGGTGCTCCCAGCCTTGTTGTGCATCACTGAATTATTCCTGCTGCTCTCAGGATCTTCAGGGTACTTGAAGCTGTGCAATGGTAGAGCAACAGCTTGACTTGTTCTCTCTGCATTTAATTTTTATGCGACATTTTGGTCTGGGGCTCAAATAGTATCAATAGTATTATTTGAGCCAGCTGAAGATTTCACATAAAAATTAAATTAGACTATTATTAGAGTACTACACACACTAGGCACACTTGCCCAATGGTGCTTTTCCACTTTCCTTGAAACAAAAGAAGAGAACTACACTTGTATGAGATAGAGAAGGGAGCCGCTGCTTTTACTACTGCAGCAAAATGTTGTTTCCAATAGCACGGGGTATTTTATCTCCTGTGTAACTCAGAAATGTTTTTTCCCTGACTGCCTAATCAGTTACAGTGAGCACAATACCATATGCAGAGCTCACCAGAAAGTGCATCAGTGTTGCATTTCACCTGTTCAATAAGAAAACTTTCCTGAAACAGCATTAGTATGGGACTGATGGGCTCTCTAATCATGGCCAGAGATGATGAGGTAGCAGTCTGGGGCTACACTAAAAGCCTTGTGTGTGACATCTCCTGATTGGACTGTGTTCACTTACAAATAGGCTGGATTTTGCTCTAATTAAAATCCATTCATCAGGCTTTGAACAAGAAAGTTAAACAGTTTATCATCCAGCTTCATTCTAGGAATACCATGAATGTCTACTTAAATAAATTCTGAAGGAGGTTTCTGACTCATTAGGAACTTGCATTCTTGGGTAAATAAAATTTGCAGGAATCTCACTGTTTTGCCATATGTTTATTTATCCAAAGTCATCACTGAGGGGATTTGTTCTGGAGGAAGTTTCCTTCAGATGACACACAACAGGGTCAGTCCATGAGAGAGAGCTATAAACAAGTCAAAGGTTTACCATTATTTTCTGCAAACAAAAAATACACCAGATAGAACTTTATTTCCATAAGGAAGAATACAGTCTTGTAGGCCCGAAGAGAAAATGCAAATACTTGGGGAAGTGGACTGAAAGATTCCCCACAGCCAGATCAAAACCGCAATGGAAATGGAAAGATATCAAATTCAACGGGCTTTGATATAGGCCTGTATATTTTTTTCTAGATTTGGATGTAAATTTGTAGAATTGAACAAAGTTCCTCCATCATTTCAGGATAGAATTACTGCAGAACTAAGAGACAGCTTGACGAAAGAAAAGTATATTGCAAAAAAACCTAACGCTGTTTCAGTTCAACTAAGTCTATTTAGCCAGCGATTAAGGGTCACTACAAGCGTTTTGCCAAGGAGACTCGAGGGAGAGAAGTAGTCAGGTAAACTTCAGTGGGATTTGGACATAGAAAATTAGTCTGATTTGACTGCCAGCTCAAAATGCAGCATGAACAGAGACGGTTAAAAATAATCTGCTGAATTATCCTTCAAATAACATCCAAATCATAGATTAACATTCAGAGAATATAAAATAACTAATGATGACAGACACTTTGAGAAGACAGGCATCATGATAAATGGTGTGAGGATGAAGAACAGAGAGCTATTTAAAAATCTGTCACCAGTTTGTGCAGAAAGGATTTATTTCCCCATAAAGATGTGATAAAAATACAAATATGCCCATAGATTTATGTTCCCTAATCTCCTAATCAAGAAAATACTGAGTGCACAATATTTAAGAATATCAAGGCAAAGATCTAGCTGGCTTCAACTGCACACAAAGGTGCTGCAGACCAGGGAGTAGTCACGCAGAGCAGCTGGTACTGAGTTACTCATTAGCAAGGCAAAAAAGTGAGTTCAGGATACAGAAGAGTTGAGCCACAAAGCAAAACTCACTGCAGCATAAATGCTTTCAGCATGTTCATCAAACTGATCACGGTTGTCTTAAGCCACATAAAAGGAGAGCTCCAAAATGAGGAAACTAATGAAGGAGAAGGTCAGAACCAAGGAAATCAATGTCTATGGAGCCTCAATAAAAGGTACTGTGCTCACATTCAAGAAGTCAGAGCAGAAATAAAGTACATGTGCACCATTGATCTCAGTCCTGCTGAAATAAACTGCAGTTCTGATAATTACTGCAGTTAATAAGCCCACAATACGCTGCCACATCTCAGGTTTGAAACACTTCATTTTTCTGTTTCCAAAAATCCTTAACCATTTCTGGGTTTTTACACTGGTCAGAGTATAGAGCAGGGTGGCTGCTCACAACCAGAAGATGATAAGCCACAACCCTGCCATGGGGCTGGAGTTTGATTGCTCTCATTCCTGCTGTCCCAGTTCTGCAGATTCACCCAGACAGGAGTGGGGTGGCCTCTCCAGCTCCAAGGGATGTCCTACATACTCTAGGACTGATTTCAGTGAGGTGGTCTTTGAATAGCAAGAAGTCAATATCGGCTTTGATGAACAGCACACACTCTTCCAGATGATGTCTCAGGAGAATGGGGCTTTCCAGCAGAACCTCCAGAAGGTGGTTTCATCATGGGAGAAAATAGGACACCCATGGGGAAAGTACCCAGCTTCTGCTGACAGAAAGGATAAAGTTTCTGGATAAAAGACTAAAAGTTTCAAGAGTCTCCAAAAATAATTATAAACCAGAGCCAGCTCAAGCCTCAGAATCAGATACAGGATAAGAATGCTGTGGGGGCTTCAAAATGGGTTCAAACGCCACAATTTGTGGAGCTCAGCTCATTTTAGTGGGTTCAAGTCCTGGGTGGAGATGTTTGGTCACCATGGGAAAGCTCATTTTGTTCTATTTTGATTGACACACTCACAAATTTGGAGACACCAGTTTTATGCAAGGGGTTCAGTTAAGGGGGATTAGTGCAGTCAATAAAACCTGGTGGTCTCTGTAATGTATTCTGGATCTTTCAGCCAAACCAAGTCAGAGCTATTTAGTCAGAACACTCTCCCTTTTGTTCTCAGAGTAACTGTATGCAGCTATAACTGGAGATGGATATGTGCCACTGAATTTGTATTAAGCAGATACTTTGCCTAAAGGGAGATGCCTAGATCCTAGAAAAATTAAAAAAAAAGTCACCAAAAAATAAGAATAACTAAATCAAAAAAATATTGAACAAAGTACTAAATGTGAAAGAATACTCCTTTTTAAAAATGGATCTGATGCTTTCCTGCTAGGCATCATTTAGGAAAGCATTTGGAGATCACCCATGCAAAAAAGTTTTGTTTATGTCCCACTCAGCTGCCTGTTGAGCCAGCAGAAATATGGCAGGGCTAACAGTTTTACTCTTGAAAGAGCCCTGATTGTGTCTCCCCATTCAAGCTTTGTTTTGTTTGAATACAAAAGGACTTACTGGCAGAGGAAGTATCCATTTCATGCCTGCAGATCAGAATTCAAAGACAAGATTTGACAGGCAGAGATACAATGGGCAGGCAAAGGTAGTGATAAAAGTACTAATCGCCTAATTCAGCCACAATTTCATTCACGTACCTCTCCGATCTGCGATATACCTTTTCCCTTGGATTGTTATGAACAGGAGACTTGCATGTCTCTGTAGTGGTAGTTTATAGTGATCTAGTTTATATGTTTTTTATTGGTAGCTTTAGTTATATATTTTGATGCACTGTGATAATACCAAATCGATTCAGTTGTAGGGAGTTAACAGTTTTCTAATTCAAGATTCATACTTTTACACCAGTAGCTTTGGTAAGATAAAACATGTAAAAAAAGGGGATCATTTGCACGTCTAAATGCTACAAGAATCAATCTGAAATGATTGCTTTTCATGACATCATTTTCATTTTCAATTGTGTAATCAAATATCAATGGATTTTCTCAAAATTAAAATGATCATAAAAACATTGAAGTAATCTAAGGCCTAAAATCCAGGTGAGTAGATGTAGTAAATTAGGATCAGCATGACAATACTTAAACCCTGAAAGAAGAATTCAGGCCCTTATATTCACAATAGCCCTAGTGTTGCATGTGAGGATGTATTACAAAATCAGTACAAAAAGATGCCTGTATGTCTAATAATGACCAATCATTTACCTTGATGCAAGCCTCAAATAAGTGCCCCCTATTTAGATCAGGAGACAGAAACATATTGCAATTCTGTATAAATGATCTTTCTGATTTACTGGAAGTAAAGAACTCTTCTTAAGTGAAAGGAAACAATTTTGTCCTTTTTTCTCAAAGGCAAAATCCCCCAAGTATAATTTTAAGAGATGAATTACGGTATTTGGCAGTTTCTCCCTATTCTGCTGTTTGGTTCTATCCCAGTGATATAAACCGTTTGCAAAGCAAGCAGGATTTGTCTGTTCATCATACAAAATAATCTCTGGAATGATTTTATACATTATGACTACTATGGCATAATTTTTTTGAGCTTTTTCTTTTCAGTATAGTCCTAAAAAGACTATTAGTTTTGATGACTAATTTGCAATTTCATTCCAGCAGGAGTCATGCTGTTTACAGGTTTTATTTGGCTTAAACCAGTCATTAGGAAACTGTTCCCCCTCCTTCCCAATGTTTCTCAGTAAGAAATATTTTACAGATGGAAACTCTGCCACCAACTATATCATGCATTTGAAACTCACAAAGAACCAAGTTTGGACAAGGAGAATCAAATTTTTCAGTGAAAAATCCATTGGCCTGCAGGATGCAATCCTACCATCCAGTTGAGTATGTCCTGGTCCCACAACAGGTTCTTAATTCTGCATCACAAGGAAAACGTACCTAAAGAGAAAACCCCATAAAAATCCCCCAGAAAAGCGGTGCTTTCCCCATGATTTATTCCACTATTGTTCAAGGCCTTCTCCAACTGGGAGGTAGCTGGCTGTAAAGTTTTGAACTCAGTGGGAGTGAGTCATGATACACTTTCTAAGACAAGCACCATCAATCATTTCAATCAAGCAGATGTTTTTAGATTATTAAAGACTTTGAAAGGTACACTTTCTGAGTTTCAGTATTGCACTATATCTGGTGAATAGTTGTGCATTTCTGCTACTATACCAGGCATTCTAAATATTGTCAATTTGAAGACATTAAGCTCAGTGTTTATCAGCTGTAAAGATTTGATAGAACTGACAGAAGATGAAAGTGGAAAAAGGATGTTTCAAAATAACATTGGTGATTAATTAAACTGAGTCCAAGATCTGGAGTACAGAAAACTTCCATCAAATTAGAAGCTGGCATACAACTCAAACATAATTCTAAATTATCAATAATGATTTTAAGGAGTTAGGTTTAAGTATTACAGTAAAAAGGATTTCATATTGGCTTTGACCTTAAAATGTTTGATGTTCCTCTCATTTAAGCTAGAAATCCCCATACTTGAAAATGACCAGGAGTTAACTTCGCTATATTTCTGTTTAATAAATGGAAAGGCTCTGTTATGCTCTGTGGAATTATAAGTGGACATTTCTGTTCTAAGAAGTTTATAGTGCACAAAATATTGTACACAAACCAAAGTGCTGGAGCTGGGTCACTTTGTTGCCATTCTAGGTCATTCTTATTTTTTCAGCCTGGTTTCCTAAGGAATCCTGTTCTGTTTGCTTGTGTGTCTGTTTATAATAGGTGACCCTTTTACCTCATCTCATCCCAATAAACTTGACCCCATTAGCCAGCACAAAAATGAAGCTGTTGGTAGCTGGTGAGAGGTGGAAGCCACCCAGAGGACAGAGTCCTTCACTGACCTCTTGCAAACACAAAAATGCTATGAGGATGACCCTCTCCATAACTCAGTGTCCCAATAAAACTAAGATGGTTATGACCAGCCTAATTTCAGTAACATCTTCAGTCAGGTTTTACATTTTATAAATTGCTAGAGAATCACTCTTACAAATTATCAGAGAAAGTGGTTCTTCAAGTTTCTCACCATTATGGTTTTTCTGGTGACCAAAAAAACAGACTGAAACTTTTCCAATGTGTTGCAGTTTTCATCAACTCTGGATCCATAGGAGCACATTGATGTATATTCCTACTACGGTTTTAGCATAATCCCACTGAAATCATGATAAATGAGGAAGTTCAAATCTATTAGAAATCAAACCCACTTAGATTCACCATATGCCCAAACTACTCAGTTGTGATAATTAATGATACCTGTGAGGAAGAAGTACATGTTGGGAATAATATGCAACAAAAAAGGGAGCCACTTTGTGAGGATTTCGGAATATGTGGAAGATGGGATAATTCTGAGTCTGGGCAGAGCAAAGGACCACATGTGGGTGAGAGCAAAGGCAGTGATGAGTGAAGAGAAAGAGAGAAAGTCCAGAATAAAAGAGGAAGAAGAGGTGTCTTAGAGTTCATGAGCAGGAGCTAGCATTGGACCTAAAAGGATCAGAGACACAAGGAAGCAAGGAGTGGCAAGGGGAGAATCACGCAAGCCAAAGGGCATTGGTTGCCGCCACATGGTGTTCACAGAATCATAGAATCTTAGGGGTTGGAAGGGACCTCTAGAGACCATTGAGTCCAACCCCCCTGCCAAAGCAGGATCACTTAGGGCGGGCCACACAGGAATGCATCCAGGAGAGTGTTGAAATTCTCCAGAGAAGGAGACTCCACAACCTCTCTGGGCAGCCTGTTCCAGTGCTCTGTCACTCTCACAGTAAAGAAGTTTCTCCTCATGTTGAGGTGGAACTTCCTATGTACTAGCTTATACCCATTATTCCTTGTCCTATTTCCTTGTCCAATTTCCTATATTCAAAGCCAAAGTTAGAGCAGAAACATGTGAAATGGTACTCACGTGACTATCTGCAAAGCTTGGTTCATCATTCCCACACTAGGATGGGAAGAACAATGTTTTGGAAAAATGACTGTTGATTAGAGGGAAGAGACTAAATATCTAACTTTTAAAGAGTTAGATGAGACATATCCCATTATGGAAGTGGGCTTGGAAGGAAACACATCACACAAACACACACTCATCTATGCACACACCCCAGATGAAGAATAAACAGCTTCAACAATAGCCTCCACATGTAGGAGAGGAGGAAGAACTGGATGTGACATGGGAAGCTGAACAAGACAGATGGGGCAGAGAGAGGAATTTTGCCAGAAATGTACACAGCAAACAAAACCCGGGGTTAGTTTTCATCCTGTCAGTATTCAGCACAAGTGTTTGTGGGGAAACATGCCTAAGAGCCCACTGGAAATGCAAAACCTGTAAATAGTACAGGGAGCCAAAAAAGCTGCACTTATCCAGTAGATTCCTCCTTCCTTTCTATCTAAGACAGGCCACCATGGTAAATTATTTCTCAGGAGAAACCAAGAAGCTTTAAAGTGTCAGGATGTTTAAATGTAGAAGTCAGAAACCATTCTCATACTTCCATTATGCAGTCATTTCTGCAATGCCACCCCACACTGATGGGCAAAATTAACGGGATGAAAAGGCATTGTCATCTGAAATAATGCCACATGTGACTCAGCAGTTCTTACATACTTTGTAAAACAAATGCTAGTATTTCAGCGGCTCTATAGCAAATACCCTCTGCACAGAGTGAGCATTCAGCAAGGTCAGAAAGATTACTTGGTGAATAGGACTTAGGGCTTGCTGCAGTGAATGAAGGCTGACAAACTGATTATGAAAATCCAGTATTTTCTTTTAAATTCAGCTTCTCAATAATTATATATATGGGAACATCTAGATTTTGTCTGTTTCAGTCTCCATATTAAAAAAAATAATGTGGTGTTTCTGGATAAGATTCTTGATTTGTGTGATCCAGCTTTCTCAAACTGACTCACCTAATCTGCAATTTAGTTTTTAAAAAAATCCCCTTCCCCAGCTGATAAAAAAAAAAATAGAATAAGCTAAAGCTAGTATATAAAATTAGAGCTATGCACCCTCATTAGTGTTATTGATCTGAGTATACTTTTCCCAAGAGCTAACATTACAGACCAGGAGCTTTAAACACTTCAGCAGTACCCACTGAAGTGAGGACATTCTGGTTTGTAACTGAGGGAAGCCTGCTTCCCTATGCCAAGGAGTTAACCTTCATTTTGTGAGAGCTATACATGTAGGAAATTTGCAACAAAAATACCATAGAAAGCAGAAGATGTTTGTGTGAAGAAATTAAACAGGTGTCAAAAGTAGCATCCCAGGAATGATAGGAAAGGAAGAAAATATGGAATATAACATGTGAACATCATCTATTTCCTGATAATGTATCACCACCCCTTACTGATTTTAGAAAGCTGTGAGTGTGACCTCCTATTATTGCTTTCATCAGTTTGTACTGCATCGGCTTTCCTGATGCACAAATTTCAAATTAGTCATCCAACATATATGTTCTTTCACAAGGTATTGGGAAAAAAAAGGCAAAAAAGTTCCCTTCTTTTTTTCTTTAAATTTAAAGTAGGCCCTGCCGCTCTCATCAATGTTGCCCTCAAATGTGAATGTCAAATGAGCTTCTACATCAACACAGGCCAAGTGTAAAAAGTGTGACTAGAGCTGTTCCCAAAGAAAGGAGCTGCAGACCAGATGTGCATCACACCCTCCCACCAAAACCCACCCCATGGTGGAGGCACTCGCTGTTGTTTCGCATTGGTGCACTCCCCAGCTTCTTGCTCCAAAAGAGAGTGTCTCTGCAGTGCCACTCTAACTCTTGTAAAATAAAGTATCAGTTATGTTAACATTTTAAAGGAAAAGGCAAACAAATTTGTTGCAGCCTTTGGAGTAGAGTCCAAGGCAATGAGTGATGTTATGTTTCACTGCCAACAAAGCCTAGTGCAGATAAGTTTTGGATGTATTTAAGGAATAACAGAAATGTGAGACTCTTTTCCTCAGCTTAAGCTCTTTTCTTAATAAAGTGTCACATCCTTTCTCTTACTTCTCACACAGATTTTCTCAGGAAAATTCTTGGGTTTTGCTGATCAGAAAAAGAAACATAGATATGCTCCTGTACAGAGGGTAACACTGCTGGATTTCAGGAGCAGAAAAGTAGGGAAAGGCAAAAAACCCAGTAGTGCCTGCCACTGTGCATGATGCATGTTGATAAGGCTGTGGCACCAACCATGAAAATAAAGCAGGGACTGAAGGAAGTTTTACAGCCAATGGTTTGGCAATTGTAAGACAGAAACAATGAACAAATTCATGTGGGGGGAAAGTCTGTGGTGGTCCTCAATCTGTTTATAATATAGAATACTTGTTGGGTCTTATTTACAGTGTGCACCAGAGAGGTCTTGTTGCCTTGCATAATTATGCTGGCAGAAGTTTCCAGTGTAGATACTGTTTTATCACAGTGCTAGTGCTCAGATGAACATGGCATCCCACCAAAAACTGTGAGAAGGCTCAAGAGCTTTTATATCTGCATCTGTATAAGCTGCTTTAGCCACATGTCACTGAAACAACACAGTGTAAAGTGCTCTGAAAGCCTTGTTTCACTCAGGGTCAAGGGAAACTGAGGATGCAGGTACAGGGAGACAAATCTAGTGGAAGAGTTTCATGTACATATGGGACACATAGCAAAGTACTTCTGTGTACACTTTTGTACTGCCTCCATCTTGAAATTGTACCAGTGATTATGAGTAGAAAATTCAGATAAAGAAAGGAAAAACATTTAAAATTTAAACCAAATATTTTTGACCAGTCTTATTTTTAGTAGTTTCTGACAATGATTCAGAGGCTGAAGTCTCCTTCAGTGAAAAAAAGGATCTTCAAAAGACAAAGCCTCTCATCCCTTATCTTCTGAACTTACTTTATTTTCCTTGCAAATGTTTGTATCAAGTCAAAGTCTCTTTTTGAACTGTGAATATGATACTGTGCACAGAAAACAGCCTATTAGCACTTCTTCCATCATTAACCTCTTTGCATACCCCTACTCTTCCTTTCAGGTGAACATGGACACCATATTGTATAAATACTTTCAAGACTAACCATTTAAACTATGATAAAAAAATGTCTCTAATGCAAAGCCTAGTTCTCAAGGTAGGACCTGAAACTGTGGACATCACACAAGGAATTGGACCCAGCTACTCAATTCCTACTGCATTTGATTCTACTCAGGTCACTAAAACATTTTAAAAAAATTTTAGAAATGGGTATACAATGTAAATGTAAAGACTTGTATATATGATTTTAAAAGCAGTTTCCCTTTCTTGATTTCTATTTACCACAATATTAAATCTGTTTAAGTATGTTCCATTAGCTTCCCTTCATTAGGGAATTTGTAAAGTCTTGGCCATGATCACTGGAAAACACAATCACAAAAGAGGTTCTTGCTTTGACAAAGACCAAGGGGCTAAAAGGGCTGGTTATTATATGCTATGTGGTTATACTTAAGCTGAGGGTATCTCCTCCTGGTATATCCCAGAAGGCAAGCCTACAAATACAGAATAAGATATAGAGAAGGGGAAAGAGGGATTGGACTCATAGCTTTCACTCTATGTCATGGAGAACTAGGTGATCCCACAGCCTGAAATATAATTGAGGTTTTCTAAAAGTAAATATGCAGTAAATAAATCTACAAACAAAAGCTTTCCGATCTGGTGAGACCAGCGTTATTTCTAAAACCAAATACATTTCCACAAATTTTCACAGTCAACCCAGAAAATGAGAGTTTGGGCAGACAACTCTTCTTTCAGTGCGCATTGAAGATTACAGTCACAATTTTAACAGTACTTCTGTGGTAATTAATCAGCCTTGGATAGAAAGAGACTGCAGCACTATTTTCCTTTTCCAGTCATCTGTTAGCATTACTCAGTGTCCATAACTAATATATCCACTTCAGCTACATACTAAGCCAAATTCAGATAGAGCCAAGCAGGGATTCCCATCTTCACCCCTCCAAGCCCAGTCCTCAGCAGCTAGATGGTCACCGGCCTCAATGCTCACTGAATAGACCTCTTCTCCACTCTCACACCACTCATGCTCTGTCCAGAAAAAGGAGACTACAAGACATGGAGCCTTGCTCTCGGTTGCAGCGGATGCCAGGAAGGCAGCCTGGCTCTAACAGGAGCAGGGCAGGACAGAGCTCGCCCAGACAAGGAAACCAAAAGCCTGTTTGCTTCCATTGCTTTGTGTGGTGGGAAGGATGTGTACAATCCCCAGCTCTCTAGCAACTCTGGAAGCTCATCATAGTCACAGAAACTTTGTGAATGAAAGGGTGACAAATGCACATTCCAGGTGAATTATCTGTTAGGAAAAGAGAGCCAAAACCCCCCAAAACAATAGAGACTTTTCAATAAAGTAAAGCAATTGATTTAAAGCAGATCACGCTTTCCATTCCCTTTCCCAAAGAAATTCCCTCTCTTTATTTAACACGTGTTTGCTTTGGATATCTAAACTAATTCACATCAAGGGCAGAACGTAGCCAAATGCTGTATCCTGGCTGTGGCTCTTTCTGGACAATAGTGAGACATTTTATTGCATTCTAATATTGTTGTAAATATCAGCACCTGTTGCATGTGTGTATTTTAAGGTTTATGGGTTTATTGTTTTATTGTGAATTTCCTGCTCTTTCCTCATTGAAAGCAGATAGCTGTGATTTTACACGCCCATTTTAAAAATACACACACTGGTTGTCACATTTTAGCACTTCAGATGCAAGCAGAGTCAGCTTCCTGTCTAAAAATCATCCTGCAGATTTTATCACCTTGCAATCCCATTTACAAGTTTAAAACACAAGTATTCAATCCAGTGCAGCTGTCTGTTTTTCCTTACAGAGGTTTGAAAAGCCATTGAGCCATTCTTTGGAGAATTTCACTTTGAGAAATCATGGTACATTTCTTCTGTTATTTTTCCTTACATAACTCAGTGCTTTTGATGAAAAGAGACTTTAAGGATGCAAGTTTGACACCACTGAACAGAAATATTGCTCTAGAATTAATCAGGATGTGCCATTTTATAAAAAAGGTCTGTTGTGATTTGTTCCTATTTTAAGATAAACTGACATTGGATTAGCATAATCTAATATTTTAAAATACTAAACTGATAGCTATTTCCTCCACAATTATAAACAATAAGATTTAGGCATTTCAAGAAAAGAAAGGCTTCTATTTCATTGAAGGAGCTGAGCCGATCCATAGTCTTGTTAAAACAAAGGCATAAATTCTGTTTTTCTGAAATGTATTACCAGTCTGCTGACATGTTGCATGTGCCCATAGCAAAAATCACTATCAAACTTCTAGACATGATCAAGATAAATACATGAAAAGGAAAATAGCCCCATACGGTTTAATACCAAATTGCTAATAGCAAAATACCAAGTAAGCCTTTATTAATATTTCTAAATTGCCTTCAGCTGAAACAAAACAACATTCAGTTTATCTCAAAGGAATTCTTTAAAGGAAATGAAGCTCAGTAGTGGAAGGCTAAGAAAAATACTAACCTGCCATCTCATAGCTTCCTTTTAAATTCAAATCAGCCTTACCACAATTAAAAAAAAAAAAAAGTATTGACATCTTCACAGAGACTCCTAACCACTTGTTTCTGTCAATGGGCATGGTCTCTTGAGCAAAGCCTCTAGCTCCAAACATAAGGTACTACCCCAGTGGTACCATCTATCATTAATGAGCTCTCACTGTTGGGTGTTGGTCTCCAGGTTACAATTTAAACATAGGCTGAAAGTACCTTCCCACTGCAGTTCTGATCTGAGCTAGGGCTGTTCTCAGCCTTCTAATCAGCAGCAACCTGATGAAAAAAAGTAGGTGGAAAAACTCATGATGGAAAAAAGTAGGCATAGCTTTGCTGTTGCTTGGATAGTAACTTGCCAAGGTGAGAAGACCCTGGAAAGAGTGGGACAGAAATTCATTTTGACTTATGAATGACTTCTGCTCTCCACCCAGGGTAGTCCAGAAATGAAAAAAAGAAGTGAGCAAACTATGCATGGCTGTTCTAAGGTTTCCTGATGTTCCAGTGCAGCTGCAGCAGTACCAACCATGACCTGCCACGAAGGCACAGCCATATACCTCCCTCACTCTTCTGAACCCAAGAATGCAGAAGAAAGGAGCAAGTCTTACTGTCATGAAGCATTCTCACAGGCCTGCTGCTGTCATCTGTTGGCCTGAGCTGCTTCACCAGTGTGGAAATTTAGGTTATTACAAGGTACATCCAACTTACAGGCAGGAAGAGTGGGCACCCCTAGTGACCTCTTGCTCCTTGGGGTTCTCCTTCAGATAGGACTGCCATCCATGAAGCACTTCTCTTTTTCTCTTTTTTTTTATGCCTCCAGTCAGGGACTTAGCTACTTTTCCTCGGTGTTGTGAGGGCAAACATTAAAGACTACAAGAAACCATACAGGAAAACCAAGCATCCTACCCTTGAAAAGGAATAGTGCTGGCTAGCCCAAGCAGCCACTTAAAAATATAATTGGGACAGGAAAGACACAGCATGTGAGCAGACTGTCATGAATGGCTCTATTTAATGTGGAGGAAGAACCAAAAATAGAGATTTCTAAAATAGCCAGGTCAGACATTCCCTGACAGAAAAAGTCCCACAGCATGTTCCTGAGATGCCTCATGCCAAGTGCCAGTGTGGAGACAGCACTACCTCTCCTGCCTTTACTGCTCAAGCTCAGCTCAGTGTCTGGCAAAGAACAGCACATGCTGCTGCGGCTGATGGACTCTACAGTAGGGCAAGGTGCAAATGGCAGCAACAGAGCTCCTGGAGGAAAGAGTAAGTTTCTGTCTATAGACACAGAAATCGGATCAACTTACCCAAATCCAGTGCCTATTCTCAGGAAGAAACACATTCTTTTCTTCTGACTTCACAACCTGCCCATTCTTCTGTGTGCTTTCAAAAAATAAAAGAGAAAACTTGTGGCTGAATGGATGTGGTTTTGTTTCTTAAGCTAGCCTTTGTCTCTTTAATTCCCTTGTTTCCTTTTCAGAAAGAACCTTTTCCCCACCTTATGTAAGACTGGAAAGCATAGGAGAACCCTCTTTTCAAACAATACTTTTGGCTACAATATATGTATTTTGTAATTACATTTGTTTTAAATGCTGTCCAGCTAATCTGGTTATATCCTGGGGCCATTTTCCCTGGTTTTAGCTCTGAAACAATGAAGATTTATTTTCTGGTTGTTACTTAAGTACATATAGATGCGATCTTCCAAGGAGCCTTATTTGTCATTATTCAGGACATTTGGCAATCGGGCACAAGAAACTAATCAAAGTGACTAAATGATGTCAGCTGACTGCAATATTATTTTCCAAAACCTTAAAGCAGTGCTCTGCAGCTGTATGTAAGTGACCTTTCTGCTGGGAATTGATGTCTTCTAGGGTTTTGTGTTTTGGAGGAACATGTGTTCAGGGACCTCACCAGCTGCCTATGGAAAACCATTTTGTTCTTTAAAGCAAAACCATATGCCAGGCCAAGGTAAAGGAAGCATTTGAAAAAAAAAAAAGAAAAATGTCTTAAAAAGTGATGCTGAAAACTGTCAGACAGCTTGCTAGCCATGTGCCACGGGAGGTGGTAGCAGATCAGAGTCCCCCCAGAGCTATGGGGAGACGAAACGCTCCACAAAGGGAGGAATTTCCATTCTTAACCTGTGAAGGCAGAAGGGAAAAAGTAGGGCTACAATTAGCAGTTTGGCAGCAGCTCTGTTTTGACTGAACAAGGCCCTACGGACTTTTAAATGGCATGCTGGCTCTGTCTGCCCACAGACAGCTTCCCTTGGTGCTGCTGACATCAGCACTTCGCAGTTCAGTTTAGTCCTGCTCCCCAGCAGCCAGTCAATGCTTCTCCCACAGGACCCCATTTACCCCAGCAGGAAGCTTTGCTGAACCAGCAGAGAATTGCCCAGACCTTGGACTGTGGGTTGCTGGTAGCCAAAAGAAGGCTGAAAACCAGACATTAAGAGCCATAAAGTACTCATGATGGCATAAGAGAAGAGACTGGAGGGAAGATGTTACGCCAAAGAACAGGATCTGGTAGGTTGCTAGCACAGCCCTGTGAAACACAGCACTGAGTAGAGGATCTGAGCTTGCATCACCTATGCAAAATAGACACAACAGTGTGCAGGTGTCCCGAGCAACTGCAGGGGCAGGAGGAGAATCCATGATGCTATAAATTCACAGAAGAATTTGGAAAAGCATATGCAATGTCTTGTCCATTCTTCCAAGCCTGCAATGTGTGCCTGTGAAAACCATATGCATACAGATCCTGTACACTCTGCTTATTAACCTTGCTTTTTGGTGATGAATATTATGATTGTCAGTGGTTAATTACAAGCAAAGTAAGCCATATAGGAATGTAATCTCCCATTGCACTAAAGGGACCAAAACAAGAGAGGGGTTGTTATTTCAGTCATATAAGTCATATGTATGTCAATGACAGAAGCAGCAATAAAAATAACTTCACTACTATACCTTTGCAAATACTTACAGAACGCCCGAAGTATTAGAATAAAAATAACAATAATAACAACAACAATAATAATAATATCTAGAAAATTGCTTTTCAACCTGACATCAAACAGTAATGTGAAGGTATCTCTGGAAATAGTATAAATGAGTGCAATCTGGTCTGCTAAAGAAATATATCTGCAAGGCAGTAAAAATAGACTTCTCCCACAGATACACAACTTCAAGACCCAGTACATCCTCAGTATCATCACTTCCCCAGCATCTCTATCTACCTTATTGTTCCTCTTCCAGCCTGTCTGGATGCAAAGGACAGAGGAGTCACAAGAAAGATAGGTGTGCATGAGCTGTGAACATACTAAAAGAAACCATGCAGTGGGAAATGGTAATCACAAAGTCCTTCTGGCACTACCCCTGTAGCCTGAGCCTGGAGCATGTGATGCCAGGTCTGTCCAGCATGGGAAACTGTGGAGGCTCCAACACACCACAGAGATTTTCTTTGCTAAATTCTGACAAGTTTCTTCTGAGTATGAATAAATTGAAATTTTCAACTGCTTATGACTTGGCAAAGCATGAGTGGATTTTCACTAAAGGACCAAAAAGCACATCCTTGACATAAAGGCAGCTCTTTTGCCAAACCAAGAGCCCCTACTGCAAAGCTCCAAGGCACTTGAACTTCCCAAAGTAAAGGTCACCTAATCTTTTTTAGCCTTCAAAACCAAGGCATTGTTTACCCTTCGCCTTGTTCTCATAAACAGCAAAACTACTTTGACTGATATTTTCAGAAATAAAAACCTGCCCAAGGCATGGAAAATTCTCCTAATTTAAGTTTTGGAAAAGTTGTGGAAAACAAAAAACTAGAGTTCTACTGTGGGAACTAATGAGCAGCATGGGTAACAGGGTTGCCAGCCTACCTAAAATCACAATGAAACACCACCAGTGTTACAGTGGTGGGGTAACACTACCTCTCCCTACCGTGGGCTCCTGCTATTCCTGGACTCAAAACTGGACTCCACTGCATGCGCGAGCAGGGACTCATGCAGGCTGATTCCTTCTCCCAGGCCTCTGTTGACTGTAGTGACTGGGATGTGTGCATTCAGTGGACACTGCTTTGGGAGCCAACTGTCACCCATGGCAGGGCAGCAGACACTGGTTAACACCAGCACTTGGCTGACAGTTTTCATTATCATGATCCTAATATTTCAAGTCAGCAGCAGGAGGCCAAGAAGGAGCTCATATGTCACTGAGGTCTTTGTACTTCCCTATAGATGACACACTGCCACAAGCAGCACGTCCTGACACGACTTACAGACTAAATAGCTAAATCTCTTACTTCCTCCAGATCTCTACAGACTCTCAGGGCCATAATATACCCCATAATGTATTCCCGCAAAGCCTGCAATAATTCACTTGTCATAAAACACCAAGGATACAGGCCAACAAAAGCAGATTTGTGTTTCATCTTACATTCTGATCTCTGAAGTTATGCTAAAAAAAAACAAATTGAAATGCAGAGGCACTTTTTTTTGGAACTCATTTGTGGTTTATTATTACAATGAGCTAAACAGGCTTAGCAGAAACACATGATCTACACAGAACAAGCTTTGCTGTGAGCCAAAAGACCACTTCCACCATTGAAAAGGATGAACAAAGATCAGGACAGTTCCAAGGGGTGGTAGAAGCAAGGTGTGGACCTCCAAGTGTTAGCAAAACCCTTTACAGGAGTAACAAAAGAACCTAACACTGGCCTCTTTGTTTCCACAAAGAACACAATGGGGTAGATTCATTTTCCTTTTCCCAGAAATAATCAGATCTTAGATTAAAGTCACATACGGTAATATAAAAATTACATCACATCACAGAAAAGCATCCTTTCCATATCAAACAAAAATGCACTTGTAAAAACATATGGAGGGAACAAGTTGACCTATCTGTTAGTGTTTACTTATCCTGGCAAAGAGGGGAAGAAACATAGTATTTATAATCATTTCTTTTTTATTATGGTGTTTTGCTTTGCATACCAGACTATTACCATGCATTTTACAAGTCAGCAATCTGATGAATTCCTACTTCCATCTACCTTCCTTTGTACCTTCCTTTTCATTTGTGTTTCTTTCCTGGGTTCAGGTACATACTTTATAAATCTCCCTTTTCCCCCAATTTTTTCTTGCTCTTTTTTTTAGGTAGACCTCCCTCACTGTTTCTTGTTGGATTTTGTAACATAAAGTTAGTCTGAACGTAGAATTAACAAATTAATTTGCTGGAATTAGTGACTGAATGCTGTTGGACACTCATCTCTAGCAGGTGCTGAAGAGGTGTTCTAGCCTGTTAGCAAGAGGTGTCTTCTGAAACAGCTGGAGAAGCTGTATTTACCTTTCTGTTTAGACAGGCAGTTTCATTTCTAATCTCAGTGCGCTGCAATAGCCACACAAACTAAACCTGAATGCATCTTATAATCAACAGAAGCAGCTGCCAAGGAGAGACGTATGTCAAGGCTGTCAAATAAGACATGCATGGCATCTATTAGAAGTATAGCAGGAAGGCAGCAAACCTTGTCTACCTATGGTGGCAGGAAACTTTTCACTCGTTCTCCTGGCAGTCTAGAAGAGTTGCCTAAGAGAGCTATTTCCAGTCATGGTGTCTGAGAGCACTCATGAGGTCATATTCAGATAGAGGCATCCAAGAAAACACGTAGTGCAGCCTCTTCAGGGAATGTGATAGATAGACATGATCAATTCTTTGGTGCATTGATATTCACCAGCCTACATTTTTATCTTCTCTGTTTCATCTTTAGCTACAATTATGTATAAAAATAAAGATTTTTTTCTTCTTCTTCAAAGTAGTGGTTGATTTGCTGTCTAGCTAGGGATTCTGGTCACAACCAGGATATTTCCACAAAGTCTTCTTAGCACCTACAGAATGAATGAGTTTATTTAATGCCTTCACTTCTCTTAGGCTTCCTTCATTCACAAAAGTTATGCCTGCTTTTCTCTGCAGCTGTAGCATTGTAAGTCTGAGGAAAGACTATATTTAACACTATCAGTAATTATGAACCCTGTTAGATCCCAACATAATGCAAAGACATTGCAGGGGCAAAAGTTTCAGCTTTCTCATCACTGGTCTCCTTGATGACATGCAGAAAATCTTTATGTATTCCTTTCCCTTTCCACAATTTAATAATAGATGACATAATTAAATCCTATGGGTACATTGTTTAGTGTATGTTCTCCATATGGAATTTACAAGTAGAAATATTACAAGATATAATTAAATATTGTATTTTGAATAATATCATGTGGATAAATTCTATAGACCTGTCAATATAGATTAATAAGAGGTGCTCTTCTATACACAGAGACATAAAGGTACAGACATAAAGGTGAAATTTAGAATTTTGACTCAGGTACAAAACAACCTGAAGAGAGAAAGTGGCATTCAAATTCAATGCTGACCTTTTGGTTTAGTCAGTTACTGTTCTTTTTGCAACCACAGCAGAATTTTTTTTTCATGACTATCCCCAGGAACTGTCTAGAATCTCAACACAGAAACAGCTACTGGCAGCATTATTTTCCTGGACTGACTTTGCATCCTTTTTTTAAAATCTGACATCCTTTTAATTAGCATCTTCAGAGGAAGTTGGGGCATGGATCTTAGGGTTTTGCTGTATTTCTGGTTTTCATATTTACACTTAGCAAGATTAACAGCAACAAGGAGTCTGTATTCAGTTGCTGGCTATTGTACATCTATAATATCTGAAGATACAGAAGAGAGTAAGTTTAGTGCTAAACAAGACATGCACATGGTCTCTGGACAGCACATCACATAGTATGACATACATTATGAGCATAGTTAAGAATTTATTTGTTCCTACAGAAGCACCTCTACCATGAGCACATATTGGGGTACAGAAAGTTTTAGGGGACAATTGTCAGGAAGTTGGCTCTCATAAAAGTAGCTTCATGGGATTCAGGTGTGGTTTTGCAACTACTGAGTCTTAGACTTACTAAGCATAGAGGAGATCAACAAACATTTCTGGTTTTAGACTTAGGCATGCTTATTATTCCAGCAACCCTTTCCAGAAATTACTAATTGTTGTGGTTATCTTCCATCTAGGGGACTTCAGGTTTTTTGTATTGGTTTGGAAAAAGATGCACCATATGTAAAGTGTGCCTCTTCTCTTGAAAGAGATCACCCTCTTACTGACATCTCTTAACTAGTAGTGGTTACTCAATACATTTAATTTCCATTCTTAATTTAAGTACACAACACATGTTTTTTACTCTTCTTCATCCATGCTGTCCTTCAGACAACAAATCATGGCTAGAATTTAATTTGCAACTCAAGAGTTGGAGTATGTTCTTCCTAGGTATCCTCCTTAGATCTACTTAACAAGGTAAAGTATCACCAAAAGCTTCCTCTAGCTTCCAAAGCTTTCTTACGAATAGTAATACATGAAACAGTTCATTTCTGGCTTAGTCAGGTGAGTTTTGCAAAATAAAGAGCTAGCTAAGAGAAAAAAGATTTTATGTACAAATTTTAAAAATATACACATATATGTTTATGTCTATACACAAATGTGCACACACCCACACACTAGAAATGTGCTGTTTAACTTCTACAAGATGGTTTTCAATGAGACCTCACATAATCATCTGCCAACTGGATCTAGATCCTAATAAAAGGTTCAGAGCACTGTCCTCACAGATTAAAAACTCCCAAGAAGAAACATCTGGTTTACTGCAAAGTAAATCCAAATGCAACAGTTTATACCCTACCCAGAACACTGTTGCTGGTTAGGATTTAATGGGTATTGTGGAGCAAAAGAAGAAAATCTTCTTCGTTTCCCACATCATCATGAAATAATAAAAATATTCAGAGGCAAATCAGGGCTTGTAAGAATAGAAGCAATTCCACCCTGTCACAAAAGCTACAGTTGCAGAGGTTAAGCTTGAATTGGTTTTCTTTTCATGTAAAAAGCAAAAAACCTCCAGGTTTTGAAGCTTTTTCTTTTAAACCATGTGGAACATCTCCCTGTATATTCACCAAGTACTACATTTGTGGTTGTGAAAAGGAGGCATTCACATTGCAGGTTTTAGGTATCTAAAGTGGGAAAACTCAAAATGCATAAGATGTGAATGTGCAGATATAAAGTGAGAAGCATCTTCAGAAGGCATTTCTGAGAACCTCAATTAGATGCTAAAATCTGATTGCAAATTCCCTCCCCCAAGGCCACTGTGTAAAACTGAATTTCTAAATATATTGTTGCAAAGCTAGTGTAGGTTTCTGATTAAAAAATCCATACAACAGTGGGAAGAAATCTCCCAGCAAAATGTTATAGCAGAGGGGCTACAATGACATTTTTATTTAAATGATATTAATAAAGTAATAATGTAGGCAAGAAACAAAAAAGAAGAAATGAATCAATTAAGTAGTCACTGTAAAGGTTTCTTTTCATACAGCAATTTCAGGAAGAAAAATCTGAGTCTATCTGGAGATCACAGAAGACTGCAGTTTCTGTATTGTATTCTTATTGCATATAATTGCTAATCAGACAGCAAACATATTCTGTATTGAAAATATCATTACACCCAAAACTTGCTCACAACTTGAGAGCTTTCTCTCACAGTCCCCGGGCTTATCAATGTATCCATCTACACCTGAATAAATTCATTTTCTTTAACTGATCAGAACCGGGTTTTATTTTTAGGTAGATATTGCTTAGAGTGACACCACCACCAAGTGTCTTCAGTTTCACCTGGGTGTGATGCACAGGTTAATAATGCCTTTCACCTCTGCACAGTAGAAGTGGTAACTGTTTGGCTGTCACTTCTAGCGATGCTGTGCACTGCAAATACATGTGGAATAGGAAAAGGTTGTGTTTCCTCTCTCTTTTTGTGCATGAAATAGATGGTAGCAGAGTACATGAGAAATAATTTTTAAAAAACAAACTTGAAATGAGGGACAGAAGCTTTAAGACAACTCTTCTGCCCTAAAACACAACTATAAATGCTACTGTATGAGTCAATGTTTCAGTATAAATACCACACAGCATCTCCCACAGAGTTTTCAGGAAGGGATTAAATGTGAGATTATCCTGATGTTGGCCATGTCCTGACCTCAACTCTTCACTGATGAAAAGAAAGCCCAAGGAGGAGCCACTGGGGAATTAACTCCAAGAAGGTTTCAGTGCAGTTGAGATTTAGTCTGTTATTACCTGAAATTCAGACTTACTGATAATCACCAGTTCTAGGTCATATGTTTAGGGTGCTATTTGATCTCCTGTGCTAACTTACAGCCAGTCAACAGCTGCCTCCAGGCTTCTAGGGGGAAAAGGGTCCCTGCAATGGTGTCAGAGATGCACATCCCTCCTGCCAGTCGGCAGCCACAGAGGGGAAAGTGTGAGACGGCTTCCTCTGCCTTCACACGTGCCCCCAGCACTGACTATTTTATTTCTGAATGGGAAGGCAATTTATGATGCTAAATCAGCTGCTTTATAGGGCTAGCTCAAAATTGCACCCTCCAACTGAAGGATAAGGGCCCCTAATATGTGTTCTCATTGACTGATAATTACGTCACAAGTCTAACAGATTTAAAGATTTTCCTAACTGTGGAGTCACAGCACATCTGGGAATGTCAGATTTTGTTACAAAATCTCTAAACCTCATGGTGAAGAGTACTCTTTGAAAGTTCAGAATTAGAAAGAAAATTACGAAAACCTTTCAAAAATAATTTTACTTCAATCAATCTTCTCTGATGTCCACAATATAATACCTGAAACTGCTTAGGATCTTAAGGTTTTTTTAAGAATATTTACATTTGACTTGTGTTAATCATGTGTTAATGTTATTTGTATTAGCAATTATTGATACAGAAGAGAAATACATACTAGCTCTTTAAAAACAGCCTGTATTCAACTCACGTTCCACTTTTTACTAGTTACTGGGACATATATACAGCAATTCATACAAAACAAGGAACCACAATCATTTAGACAGAAATTCAAGACATTGAGTAAATTGGATGTCTCTATATCCTTATTCCTCAGACTCTTTCTGATTTAATATCCCTCTAGTTTTCCTGGCAATGTTCCTGTCAAAGGTCACAGTCTAATCCTTAAATACTGAATACTGCACACGTCCATAGTAAGAATCAAGAGCTTAGAAATATGGAACTGCTTCAGAAACCTTCATGTTTGACAAGTGATACACCTTTTTCCTTCAGAATGTGCTTTTCTCCCAGAGGGAAGTGCATATGTTAGCATATAAAATCAATACATTGAGTGTGAACTTTCGTGCTGTTTCCAAAGGGGATTTTAGCCTGTAAAGTATTCAGATGTATATGCATTTATGCAGAAAACAGTGACCTCCCTACTCACATTATATACAACATGTAAACATAATTTTGACAACTCATTTAAGTATTGAATTGCAGCCAGCTATACAAACCCAACTCTACAGCTGCATCAATGAAGCAGCAGAACAGTAGCCACAAAGGACAATTTCTTTACTTAAGGCTGAACTGTGTTGTGGAGATTGGGACACTATTTTAGGTGAATCCGTATATACTTCATTATAATTTTGTAGGAGGTTTTAGGCATTATTCCTCCTAATAAAGACTTCAAATTTGCAGAGATTTTATCTTAGTGAACTAAGAATTGAGGATTGTTCCTATATAGAGAAATGTTGTATCTGATGTTTTACTGCACACGCACAAGCATCCCAACCACAACAGCTTTCATTTCTGCTGAAGCAGAACCAAACCACTCACCTTCCGCAAAATTTCCACTAGAGTTGCCTAAAACTCAGAGACTGGCTTTATCCAAAGAATACAAAACCACAGCACTCTGGATGAGAAGGATTTGCTGATGAGACTAAAAGCAACTGCTGTTTTCCAGGGTGGCATAACTCTTGACAAAAAGTTTATTTCCATTTTCCTCTGGGGGAAATGAGAAGACAGTCTGGCCCAACAGCTTATTTATTATTTCATGCAAACAAAAATAAACTCAGATGTCTAATTGTTTTTCTTGGGCCCTGTCCAAAGTGTTATGCAAGTGCATAAACAGCAAACAAAACCCCTTAGTTAGATCTCCCCCTCCAGCTGAACTATGTAGTTTTTCTGACATCTAGTGGCATGTAACTGGGAGGATTTTTCTTTGTAACTAACTACATGTTTAGAATCAAGTTACTTCCTCCTAGGAATTTTTGGCAAGACAAGTCATTCATAAAAGCAAATTGTATAGGACAACTCTTGCAAGCCCCCACTTTCTCCCCTGCCACCTCCCTCCCCTCCCCCCACAGGCAACAGCACCCAATCCAGAAAATGCAAGGGGTCATTCTACAGGCTTTATGAATGCTTTCTTTCCTAATGCAAGCTCTAAGAAGGCTTGCAGGCTTTCCTCCTCACCCCTAAGAGCAGCTGCAGCAAGTCATCTCGCTTAAAAAGCTGTGCTCTTGCTCTGGAGAACGTTTCCTCAGCTGCTTCTGGATGGTTAAGAGGAAGAGACAAATCCTTCCCAGAACTGTCTCCGTGTGAGTTCTAGGCCTTCCAAAAAAAGTGTGAGTGTTGCAAAGAAGTTGATCTTCCTTTCTCCTGGAAGCACATCTTAAGGCAGCATCTGGTCACTTTAAAATCGTATCATTAATTATTCCTCAGGTTCTTAAAGCTCAGTAAATGCCCAGACATTTTAAAAAATGAACTATTGAAATGCAGCCCACTTGAAATTCTTGGATTAATTAATTGTATTAACAAAAGTTGCATGGGGAATGTGGAAATGACCACAAAGAAATTCTTCATCTTTAAGATTTAACGTCCTGTATTCCACATGTTTCTCATGATTTGGACCCAGTGACTTCACTGGGACTATGCACACATGAGCAAGTAATGCTGCACTACAGAAGCAGGTCTGTAAAGCAAAATAGCTGGTGCTGAGGATGTGACATCCATACAACTCTTGGTTCAAGGAGGGGACCACCTCCAAGAAGCTCTAGCAGTCCAGCTGCATAGACGGGACATTTGCCAGTTGCTGCAGCACAAGAAGTGCTCCCCAGGTGCACACCTTCCCTTTCCTTCTCCCCAAAGGGATGCAGTTTGCATACTCCGAGGCTAAAACAGTAATGTAGATGTATTTTAGTTTAACTTCTTTATGCATGAGCACTTTTCTTCCCTGAACATCACTCATCTGCTTGTAACATGCCAAGAGACTGAGCCAGCTGTGTTCCTGTGCATTGCCTGCCTGCATCTGGTCGTACAAGGTCCTAGCTGCTGCAAAGCCATCTCATTCACATGCTTGTGCTTCTGCCTCAGTATTGACCTGCTCTGTAAAATGTTTTAAATTCTGTGGATTAAAAAAAATGTCTGACTGAGGCTGTAGTTCTCCAGCAGAAACAGATATAGCCAAAAGTTATTCCTCCCATCAGAAAAAAAAAGCACTGTGGATAAAAGAAAGGAAAGAAGAAGAGAGACTGAAAGACAAAAGTGACTGTGAGACTGAACACTCCCTCATTATGTACGTGTCTGCCAAGTAGCAAGATAAACAATGACTTTGAATTCCCTGGGCTAACCATAGGAAAACTAGAGCCCAGCTTTACATACACTCCTGTCTCCATGTGCCTCTGTCCCGTACTCCCCAATGACAGTGGTAGGGACAGATCTCTGCCTTTCTAGTTCCCATTCCTCTCTCTGCCCTTTTCTACCAGCTTCACACCACTGAGCTTCCTTTACAAAACAAAACAGAGAAGCAATTTGCTCCTCTATTACTCAGCAGTTACAACATCCAACTAAATGCTTTTAGGCAGAATTAAAGATAGATTCTAGTTTTCTTACTCATAAACAGTCCCCTTGTAGTCAACAGAACTGTTAATGCAAAATATTTAGAAGATATAGAGGTAGAAATAAAGGCTTACCCTATAAACAATCTCTTTAATTTCTCCTATTTCTGATGCTGGCTCATAGTTTTGCACATAACCAACATAATTTTTATTTTTATTTGTCTTAACACACAGATACATGGCAAATGCATATTAGTTGTTTGGGTTTTTTCCCTAAGACAATATTCTGTTTGCATTATAACCCTTTTATAATCTGAGAAATCCTTCCACCGATATGCAACTGTGGAGTGCCTGACAGACTCCCAACAGCATTTAGAAAGATTTTTTCAGAGAAACAATGCTAATGTGAGGCTTGCAACAGGACAGAGCACCCAGAATCACCTTCTTTGTAAAGAGGTGATGATTTAAAGACACCATTTTGGCATATGCAAAGCGCAGGAGAGTTCTCATCAGCATCCCATCCTCCAACAAGAGGTACAGATGGTGCAGAGGGAATTATAAAGCTTAAGAATTCAGACAGTGTTGTGCACATTAAATACAGAACATACAGTACTTCGTAGCGTGCAGGAGAAGAAATATTCCTTCCAAAAGAGACCTGTCACCTGGACAAAGACGTATTGTCTGTATTGCATGAATGTCTGCATTGCATGAATGTCTGCAACACCACTTAAATACAGAACATATAATGAGTCCTGCAGTTATACTGGAGGGAACATCCTGTTTTATTTTTCATACAAAGCCTGATTCAACTCTGCCTTGCACCAGTGCAAGGCAGGAGTCACTCCCTTGAAGTCCTTGGTGTTAAAGAGACACTTTCAAATTCTGAGCAGCATCGCTTTTCTTCAAAAGAAAAAAGTGTGAACTGCTAACCTGCAGCCCCTCCAGTTCATCTCCTTTCAACGAGAATCACAGTTATCACTTGGGCTTGAACATCTTCATGGACAAATATAAGACCCTTCTCCAGTCAGTGTGCCTATCCCAATCCTTGACAGCAAGCAATTAATTTATGCACCAAGCTGTAACTGAAGTACCTTACATACAAACACCTGGCCATTTTCCAAATTATATTGATAGCTTCTGTGGTCTTCTACGATTGTACTAGTATTACATCCAACCAAGTCACTTGTAAATGGATTAACAAATGAATACCACAGCCTGGAAGTGGTAATAAGATAGAAAGTGTTTTCATCCATACAAAGAGCACATGCATGAAAAAGAACCCTGTTTTGTTCTAAACTACATATCCAAGAGTACAGGACAAGGTTCTTCCAAGTGTTTGGTACTCTAAGCTCTTGTTTGGCTAAAATGGATCTGAATGTGTTCGGGCTTTTATGCAAGGCCCCTCACCAAAACATCAGCTCACTCTCTGCAGAAGGAAAGTTAAAAGCCTGCCTGACTGCTAAAACCACAGTGCCAAGAAATATGCCTTCCATTAATTTTGGGACTGTGAAATGACACCTGTTTGAAGTGGACAGGAAATTTAAATACTTTTTCCAAGTACTTTTTTTTTCTTGACTATCCTACTGAGAACAATTTAACCTCAGATGCTGGAAAATCCATGCTTTATTACAAACTGGGAATTTTCTTTGTGTGATGAGTTGCTTTTGCACACATTAACTGAGATTTCATGATTCCCAGTGTAGCAATTGGGTTAAGCAAGCACCTGCACTGCAAGGTCTCCAAACCCAACCAGAGCAATTTATGCTTATTTGTTGGGTATTGACAGCTAGATGAAGAACAAACTGTGGAATAATCAATTCCACTTAGTTCTGATCCCACTTTTTAAGGACCCAGGTATTATTTAAAGCTTATATTTACACCATCTGGGCTTTAGGGAGGTGCCATCTGGGAGTTAGAAGTCAAAAGTCTCAGATGGTCAGATATAAAAGTTAACTAGTTATGCCTTTTAGTAAATTCCTGTAAACATTGGCTAAACAAAAAAATAACACCAGTCTCAGTGGATGGCAATTAAAATGATCACAGGATCACAGAATGTCAGGGATTGGAAGGGACCTCAAAAGATCATCTAGTCCAATCCCCCTGCTGGAGCAGGAACACCTAGATGAGGTTACACAGGAAGGCGTCCAGGCGGGTTTTGAATGTCTCCAGAGAAGGAGACTCCACAACCTCCCTGGGCAGCCCGTTCCAGTGTCCTGTTACCCTCACTGAGAAGAAGTTTCTTCTCATATTTAAGTGGAACCTCCTGTGTTCCAGTTTGTACCCGTTACCCCTTGTCTTATCATTGTTTNCATCAGTACAAACAAAAAGCAAAGAGTGACCCAAAATATGCCATGTCCATTCACAGTAAGTGATTTGGTGGAGCATTGTACATCTACCTGAACAGCTTGTTCTCCTTCTCCTCCTCTAGTCCATTACAGTAGAGAAGCAGATTCACACTCAAGGACATAAAATTCATGCTTGATCTTCTTTGCTTGGCTGCAGCAGAACAAAACCTGCCACCACCAGAGTTTAAAAAATAACTTTGCTAAAACAATATCTGTGGCCCATTCCCAGCAGACTGGTGACACTGTAAGCGGCCAGTGTGACAGGCTAACAATAAGGGGTAAGACCCATTTTTCAGTAGGGTAGCCCTACTAAGATCCACCCTGGTCCTCAACACTTTTAACCTTAAATGGATCTTGGACAATAGCACAAAAATTGTTTTCTATCCTGTGTCTTGTTTTCAGTCAGTCATATCCCCTGGTAAATAATCCCTGGTTTACCTTCCAAAAAACACAGATGAATGTTAGAAAGGGCTCTGGATAACATATTACCTAATGCTGTTCAAGGCTAGGAGAATTACCTGCTGGAAATTATCTGGGTCTTAATGAATACCACAAGGTTTCTGCTACACAGACTTTCTTAGCCAGTCTAGAGAGATTCTACCTTGGAACACGATTAATTGCTTGGATTTCATAAGGTGCACCAGATGTCAGGGTCAGCAAGTCCTCTTGCTGCTCCAGGAAAACTGCCAAAAATATTGGCTGGCTATATTCCAGGGGACTGACTTCATGCAGCAGCAGGATAGCAGTCACCAGCCCTCCTATAAAGGTTTCAATTTCAATCCTTTTTTTCTAAATGGTGAGAACTGCAGATAAACAGGAAACTGAAGAGGTTTTTGTGCCTAGGGGGACACACACCTACCAGCATTAATTCAAGCATGGCAAAGGATATTTAAGATCCTTTGGCTGAGGTATGGCATAAACATTGGCCGTGAAGAAAAACAGACTGGAAAGCAAGGAAGATGTTTAATTATTCCCAATCAGACATGAATTAGTCCCTTTGACTGTCTTTTGTCTGCCTGGAGAGTTCATTTTGGAAATCCCAATATAAATTATTGTAGCCCTTTAACAGGAAGCTCTCCTGCTACCTGAGTTCAGCTTTCATCAAACTGGCAAGTCACAGAATCAAAGAATCATAGAATGGTAGGGGTTGGAATGGACTCTGGAGATCATCTAGTCCAACATTTCTGCCAAAGCAGGTTCACCTAGAGCTGGTTGTCCAGGAATGGTTCAGGTGGGTTTTAAAAGCCTCCAAAGAAGGAGACTCCACAACCTCCCTGGGCAGCCCGTTCCAGTGTCCTGTTACCCTCACTGAGAAGAAGTTTCTTCTCATATTTAAGTGGAACCTCCTGTGTTCCAGTTTGTACCCGTTACCCCTTGTCTTATCATTGTTTGTCACCGAGAAGAGCCTGGCTCCATCTTCGTGACACTCCCCCTTTATATATTTATAAACATTAATGAGGTCTCCCCTCAGTCTCCTCTTCTGCAAGCTAAAGAGACCCAGCTCCCTCAGCCTTTCCTCATAAGGGAGATGCTTCACTCCCTTAATCATCTTTGTAGCCCTACGCTGGACTCTCTCCAGCAGTTCCCTGTCCTTCTGTGATGTTACAAATTTATAATTTTTAACCTCATCTTGCAACATGGTACCATTTGCAGTGGGTCTGCCCCTGGTGTAACATAATTCAGTTATGGTGCAAATAAGATGAAAGCATTTAACTTCACCTGTGTTGTATCTGCTTACGTTGTCTCTAAATTTCCCCTATGGGAAATTTATTTGTAGGCAATATGCTAGACCAGGATGACAAAGACACACATCTCAATGTTGCAGCTAGATTAGAATGAACATATTTATCGAGATACAGAAAATCATTTGTTATTAGATACCATGATGTGTGGGAGAGAAAGATAACTGCCGTGTAGGATATCAAAGGAAGCATCATGGTGGGTATTAGCAAGTTCCTGCCAGTGAAACCAGGTCACAATTCTCACTGTGTGGAAGCAGGACACTCTTGGCATTTCAAACATTCGTCTCTGTCCCTTCTGTGCAACTCCATCAGTACAAACAAAAAGCAAAGAGTGACCCAAAATATGCCATGTCCATTCACAGTAAGTGATTTGGTGGAGCATTGTACATCTACCTGAACAGCTTGTTCTCCTTCTCCTCCTCTAGTCCATTACAGTAGAGAAGCAGATTCACACTCAAGGACATAAAATTCATGCTTGATCTTCTTTGCTTGGCTGCAGCAGAACAAAACCTGCCACCACCAGAGTTTAAAAAATAACTTTGCTAAAACAATATCTGTGGCCCATTCCCAGCAGACTGGTGACACTGTAAGCGGCCAGTGTGACAGGCTAACAATAAGGGGTAAGACCCATTTTTCAGTAGGGTAGCCCTACTAAGATCCACCCTGGTCCTCAACACTTTTAACCTTAAATGGATCTTGGACAATAGCACAAAAATTGTTTTCTATCCTGTGTCTTGTTTTCAGTCAGTCATATCCCCTGGTAAATAATCCCTGGTTTACCTTCCAAAAAACACAGATGAATGTTAGAAAGGGCTCTGGATAACATATTACCTAATGCTGTTCAAGGCTAGGAGAATTACCTGCTGGAAATTATCTGGGTCTTAATGAATACCACAAGGTTTCTGCTACACAGACTTTCTTAGCCAGTCTAGAGAGATTCTACCTTGGAACACGATTAATTGCTTGGATTTCATAAGGTGCACCAGATGTCAGGGTCAGCAAGTCCTCTTGCTGCTCCAGGAAAACTGCCAAAAATATTGGCTGGCTATATTCCAGGGGACTGACTTCATGCAGCAGCAGGATAGCAGTCACCAGCCCTCCTATAAAGGTTTCAATTTCAATCCTTTTTTTCTAAATGGTGAGAACTGCAGATAAACAGGAAACTGAAGAGGTTTTTGTGCCTAGGGGGACACACACCTACCAGCATTAATTCAAGCATGGCAAAGGATATTTAAGATCCTTTGGCTGAGGTATGGCATAAACATTGGCCGTGAAGAAAAACAGACTGGAAAGCAAGGAAGATGTTTAATTATTCCCAATCAGACATGAATTAGTCCCTTTGACTGTCTTTTGTCTGCCTGGAGAGTTCATTTTGGAAATCCCAATATAAATTATTGTAGCCCTTTAACAGGAAGCTCTCCTGCTACCTGAGTTCAGCTTTCATCAAACTGGCAAGTCACAGAATCAAAGAATCATAGAATGGTAGGGGTTGGAATGGACTCTGGAGATCATCTAGTCCAACATTTCTGCCAAAGCAGGTTCACCTAGAGCTGGTTGTCCATGAATGGTTCAGGTGGGTTTTAAAAGCCTCCAAAGAAGGAGACTCCACAGTCTCTCTGGGCAGCCAGTTCCAGTGCCCTGTCACCCTCTGGTCTCTCTGGAAGAGTTGTAGAACATTGCCCACGCTTTCCATCTCAGCAAATGGCGATGGCAGCTCAAAGCAGAGTGAAGCAGAAAGGCAGGTAGAAACTTGTTATGACAACAGAAATCTGTGTTTTGTTTGCCTTCTTCACCCAAGAATAAGGACTTTTTCATTACTATGGTTCAAAATTAGATGATTTATGTCTAAAACTGTTCTACAAATTTTGTTACTGACATTTCTGGAGATGGATACCAATGCCATACAATCAGTCTTTTCTTGCACCCAATTACAGCTGTTTGTAACAGCAAGGACCAACTCAATGTCATGTTTTGGAGGGCAAAAAGTGTTTAAAGAGGGTAAAAAAGGCATCAGGATTAGGTTAGATAAAAATGTAGGACACACAAGCAGCAGGCAGGGCAGGTGAAGGGAATGAAAAGAGCAAAATGACTTATTTTTATCATTGCATACTGACAGCTTCTTACAACAGAATATGAAAGCCTCTGAGGGAGAAAGGCTGGAAGAGAAGGGTGCAGAGAGCTGCTGATATGGCTGCTAAGTCTTTTTTTTTTGCAGTGTTTTAAAATGGTGCCTCTTGGATTAAAACCAATGCAAAGGGTAACAAGAGACTATGTCCACTGCTACCACATGCACACCCCTGAAAGTTGAACACTAGCTAGACAGCTTTGGCCAGATGAGATAAAGTGCTCCTCTCAGGTCTCTTGGTATATTTTAGCCATCTATTCTCATGAGTTTGTCTTTAGTGCTTCAGGCTGGTTTACCCCTGGAGAGCTTCAATCATCTGTAAGTAAGTTTGTCACTGGAGAATTTGCTGTAGGTAAAATAAAGAGGAAAAGATGCTTGGAGAAAGGTAGAAATGCCCTCATCGGGAGCTTACTTTCACTGTGGAAAAGTCATCCATTTCCTTTAATGTTCATGACTCATTTACTAGACTGAATTATTTTTAGTTTAGGTGGTTGTTAAAGATGGGATTATAAGAAGTAAATGTATGCCTGAGTGCTACTCCAACCACTTTTCCTTGACATTGTGAATCAATATTGCAGATATCATTAGATGGTTTTACTCTAAGGGGTAGAGAGATTTGTTACTAAAAATATTCCTTCACTTTAGCCTTTTTTTGGCTCATTTATGATTGACTTTAAGGTATTTGATTTTCTGAAAAACATTAAAAAATATCCATTGCCTTTTCAGCTGAAACAGGAACCTTCTATAAATTAGGTCTCTAAGAAGCAAGATGCCAAGGGAATAAAGTATTTAATTCTATAGTTACCCAGACAGGTCAAGCCTGTCTCTATAAACTTCAGCAGACAACACCTGATAGATTAGTATGGAAGGGCCATAAAAAATTAAAGCCAGTAATCTACCCTTTTAGAAAGGAAAGGTAAGCAGCACTTACAGTGCTAAAGGATTGCGCTACAGTTTATGACTCATAATTTTTAGACATTTCATAATGGGCTTACTGTAGGTTTTCAGTATGTTATTTTAGATTGGTGGTCAGAAAAATAAGAACATGTGTGCTCTATAGAGAGTAAAAATCATAGCAATGATGTTTCATCTTCAGGTTAGTAGAAGTATGGTTAACTTGAATTCCCAGCATCTTAGTTTCCACTAATTCTTGCTGTTAATGTTTTACTTCACATGTGTTTGCTCCTCAATCAGTTATTGTAATGGCAAATAAAAACAGAAGAAAATTCTAGAAGGCATCTAAGACTTTGCTCAATTTTTTAAGGAAATTGACTGACCTTTCAGATTTGGGGTGGAACATAAATCAAATTGATTTAATCAATTGGTAAATTGATTGGAATGTGTTATTGCTTAACATCCATCAGGAGAGACAATTGCATAATTAACATTAATGAACTATTTTACAGAGTCATGTTTGCATTCCTATAAATAAGATTATAAATGCAGTTAATATAAATATTTTAACACGGCTTTCAAATCTGCATCTCTGTAATGGCTGACTATGACTGAAGCATTCAACTCATGGCAGTGTTTCCATGGACCACCTTTGATACTTCATTGACCACAAGCCCATGAGAGACAGACAATAATTCTGGTTTAATCCATGCTCCCACCCCAGGACAAAACCAGCAGCATCTGCACTGTTTTCAAACTTGGTACAAATATCCTGTTTGTTTACTTTCAAGATATTTTTAGTTTGATAATTCTTTTAAAATAAACTGAGGTGTGATAGAAGGGGATTGAAGTGGAAATTTTAATAGAATCTTAAGTAAGATGTCTACTAACAAATGATTGACAGCACAGTGAGGAATAAAATGCAGTGGCACATTTTCTCAGTGGCAACAAAAACTGAATAGCTTTAAAATCTGGTGCAACACTGTCATCTGGTGGCAATTTGAAGAGAGTACAAACAGATTCCAAGCTGGTTTTTGTTCCAAAGGCTTCTTCAATTTGAAGAGATTTATTTTAATAATAAATTAATTTGCTTCAAATTATCTAGAACTCATCCCAAGATCTGGATTGTTCACATCATTAAAAAGGAAGCTTGGCATCACAGATCCTGCTAGTTAAGCCAGAAAGAAGTTACCACAAATTAGAACTTACATTGGAAGTAATGCCTTCATATTTCGGTTCTGAGGGCTGTCACAGGCTCCTGCAGCAAATCAGCCAAGAGCTCCTACTGGGGACAGAGCAAATTTGTGAAGAAAGTTCAGAGGAAGATGTGGAAGTGATTAGAAATCTTACAACATGAAAATATTTCATACTACATGCAGATTGTATCTTACTTAAACTGCTGAGCAAGCATCTGTCTCTTAACAATTCAGTCAGTAAGTGTGGCTGGGAAAACTCATGTAAATATTTTTAACAATGAAAAAACAGCTCAGCCATTTAGGTTTTCTAACAGTAGGGAGACCCTCTTGTTGGAAATACTTCTGGTTTCCAATTTCAGAAAATTATTTGTCAGAGTGAAATCATTAAGTCTCCATTAAGACATCAGCAGAGAAGTTTATGATCAAATATATACCTGTTGTAGAGAGAAATCCTAGGGCTGTACCATGAACCACACCACAACCCGCAAGGACAATGTGTGAGCCTGACAAAGTCAGGTTTATGTCCATAATTTGGACAGAAATATGTATGGAGTCTTACACATACATTCTCATCAGCAATGGCTTGCTACCAGGAGCTCCTGACCGCGCTCAGACCCAGCAAGGGGCTCGGACTCTTTTCAGTCTCTCAGGCTCTCACTGTCCCTCGTGCATACTACTCAGGGACATTTTGGAAGCTAGTAGTTTACTGCTCTCCACTAAAGCCCCAGCGTGTAGGAACTAGCAAGTTGTGGGGCTGCTTGGTGCCTGTTATGTTTACTGAAGAAATTCAGCAAGTGACAATGAGTAATAAGACAGGGCAAGAGGTAGTGACTGTCACTGAAGGATCCAGGGTTATGCAAGTGCTCTGAATGCATCACAAGAGCAAACCACGCTTGCAGCTCTGACATCGTACAGATGCAGGTAAATTCAACTGCACATGGAAAAAAAGCCACATATTGAAGAGCTCCTCCACATACTCAGAACAGCATGAAAACAAGGAGCAGCAGCATAAACAGGGCCAGACATTCAGCTGTGCTGAGCAGGGAGATGTAAGAGGACCAGGATGGAAGAGCTTCAAGCCAGCCAATTCTGTACTGTAAAACCATTTGAGAACTTAAAAGGAACAATACACTATTGCCTGCAGATTTATTAAAACAAGCTTCAGTTCTAAGCACCTGTAGCTCTCTCTTGACACAATAGAACAGATAGAAAAACAATTGTAGTGGACTAGAACAAGCATCAAAGGCTTAGTATCTAGATTTTTATTGTGGAAGGACAAATGCTGAAGTTCTTATTTGATTTCCATTCATGCAAACGTTGGCTGTCTGGAGTTAGAGGTTTGAGGGACACACAAAAAAATAACTAGATAAATTAACCCTAAGATTGTATTTTAAATTTCTGGCCTTGACTACGTACACAGGATTGTTTGCTGACATATAAATCCCCTTTGGTAGAATTAGATAGTTATCATTAAAGGTCTGGTCACAGCAGGGACATAGGAGGAGGGGGACTTAGGTAGTTTATGATTTGATACTGCTCTCTGGCAGGATGACCACATTTTTCACTGGCAAGAACAGCTTTCAGAATTTGTATTTCAATTTCCCTGCTAATGATGAAACTGGTAAAGTTTCAAATTAAGGTTAATTATACAGCATACAGCTCAGTTGTTATGCATGACATTTGGCCAGGACTTCAAGAGCGAATGCAGTCTGTTAGTAGTCACTATTTGCTTTTTGTTTAAGCACAGGTTTCATCCCTTGTCATTGCAGTGAAGTTGTTGAGGCTGCTTAAATTAAATTCACCAATCCAGAGGAAGCAGTAGCAATTTTACAACTACATCAAACTCAAAATATGGCTGACAAAATTAAATGCTATGAATTGCTGCCAAAAATAACAGTAGTACTCATCATTTTTAGCTTATGGGGAAGGATTCAGGACACCTGAATAACGATTATGACAGGATGGATTTTAGCTACCTCCATTGACATCCTGAATGTCAGCCTGGTCTGTCTAAAAGTCACTGCACAGTTGTGGAGCTGGCTAAATCCATTAGCGGTCTGACTCAGAGAAAAAGACACTGTCCTCTGTCTAAAATTCCGTTCAAACTAGTCCAAGACAGACAGACACCTGAGCAGCACTTCACTGTATCCTGGTGATCAGAGCATCCAGCTAGGACAGGAGACAGATTTAATTCACTTTAGGGTCAGACAAAGCAGAAAACCAGTGCTCTGACCAGTGAACCAATACACCAGAGACAAACAATAGCCTTATCATCACGTGGACTGGCTCTCATCAGGACAGACATGCAATATTTTACAGCTCCCTACATTGTAGACTGAGAGCAAGACCTCCTCCTCAGAAGAATCAAGGCGTCCTTAGGAGACATCTCAAGTTCACATACTGCCAGGGGAGCAGGAGGCATGTACCTCTGTAGTATTTGCTATTGGCCTGGGGAAGAGTGGCTGGAAATCTGCCCAGTGGAAAAGGACCTGGTGGTGTTGATCAACAGCTGGCTGAACACGAGCCAGAAGTGTGTCCAGGTGGCCACGAAGGCCAACAACATCCTGGCCTGTATCAGAAATAATGTGGCCAGCAGGACTAGGACTTCCCAGTGCCTGCTTCACAGCATCAGTGGTGAGTGTGACACAATTGCTGGGGGCAGGGATAGGTGTTGGATTTGGTGTTGGTTTTGTGTATACTTGTATATATTTAATTTTGTTGTTATTGCTTCATGAAAGCTGTCTCAGTTTTCTTTTCCCGTCCATAAGTCTTTCTCTCCCTTATTCTCTTTCTCTTCCCTTTGGAAATGCAGAGGGCTTAATAGAGAGCATCTGACATTTGTCTAGTGGCCTGCCCAGCTCTAACCCTTGATGATGACCATTTGAGTAGAGAGATTGCATGCAATCTCCAAGTACTTTCATCAAATTGCTAATATGTCCAGAGCCAGAATCATTACTACTTTATGATGGTTTCTTATTTAGTTATCCTTAATTTAAAAATAATTTAAAAAAAAAAAAAAGTGTGTATGATACACCTC
Source organism: Brachypteracias leptosomus (assembly GCA_013401335.1). Taxonomy (NCBI): domain Eukaryota; kingdom Metazoa; phylum Chordata; class Aves; order Coraciiformes; family Brachypteraciidae; genus Brachypteracias; species Brachypteracias leptosomus. Next base: position 141,069 of record VYZX01021016.1, on the reverse strand, counting down.
TGGAGTCTACAATATTAAATAACTTGTTGGATACATCCATGAAGGCATCAGCATCTGTTACGGTTGTAAACATTACAGCCTAAACAATCAACTCTCAACCCTCTCTCTTTTTCCAGAAAACCTTCTCATGAGGTGGTTGAATAAAACAGTCATATGTCAGATATGAAAGTCACATTAAGCCATATTAATAAATATAAACTTGACACTACACCACAAGAGTTTCAAGAGCTTATCTTCCTTCTTGACTGTATTATAACATAACTCATGACAAACACAATTGCTGTCATTGCAAGTAATTTAACAACAGCTTTTGCCTCCCACAAAACTGAAGCTTTTTCTTAAGTTAAGGTTTCACATGATTTTTCTTGCACATTTTAATAATTTAAGCAGTATGACTTTCTTTGATCACACAGAGCTTTTCATCTCAAAGGGGAAAAATGCAATCCTTTCTGTCAGACTATGACCTATCTGCTCCCCATTCACTGCAGTTTACTTGCCACCAATTGAGGAGGAATTTTATATAAATATATATATAGTCTGCAAGAAGATTCTTGCAGCTCTTTAGCTGCAAGAGTACTGATGTCTTCTTAGGGTCTGGCTAGCTGGGCTTCATATTTGCCACCTGAGACAGCACTGCCATCAACCTAAGCATGGGTGCATACCACATCTTAAAAACTTAAGTCCATCATTTAAAGATCTGGCAAAGTAAGCAGGTGTAATTGATTCAGAGGTGTTACTGATGTCAGCATAAAACACAGGTTGGCCATATGATCATGGGATAGCTCTAGTTGGAAGAGACCACAGGAGCTCTCTAGTCTAGCCTCCTCCTCAAGCAGAGCCAGCTGTGAGATCAGACCAAACTGCTCAGGGCTTGATCCAGTCAGGTCTTCAAAACCTCCAAGGATGCAGCCTGCTTGTTCCAATCCTTAACTATCCTCATGAGGTTCCTTATATCCATTCAGATAACCTCCCTACAGGTACTGTGGGGCTGCAGTTGGCTCCCTCTGAAACTTTCTCTCTTCCAATCTGAACAAGCCCTAGGCAAAAAGCCATTCAAATATCCATTGCCTTGAGAAGTGATAAGCAAGAGAGCAGTATCTCTTGAATTTTATACCCCAAGAGATCACACGCTCAGAGTGGCAAGGAATGAAGGCAAAACCTTCATTCCATAAAAACCATAACATATTGTATCCATTCATAAGTACCTTTCAACATCTTGTCTTAGAGAGCTACCAGCTGGCTTGTAGCACTTCAGCTGGGGGCAGTTTGTCCATAACTCTCTAAGCCACAGGGGAGCCCACATGATCCATCCCTTACACACTGGGACACCACGCAAAACCACTCACTTTTTGTTTAGTAACAAATAGGGTACTCGAGAGAAAAATCTTAAATAAGATTCCTTCTCTGTAATTTGTATTAAATGGGAATACTAAGGTCCCTTATTTGTTACCTTTCTAGTGGGAAGAAACCTATGAACAGATTCAAGAATGACACCTCAATGCTGTTATTGCAAGGCCTTCAGACTGACAGCTGAATGGCTTCTCCCCATTCTGCCCTTACTTAGGGACAACAGTTAGGTCTTAGAAGACCCTAGACAGCTAAGAGCAGTTTTGTAGTCTGACTTAACCTGCTGCTCCTGGAGGGTCCCATAGTGAGGATGCTGGGGTCTGTTGTGAAACTCCTGAAGCAGTAGGGTTCCCAGCAGGACTTGTGCTTCTGCATCTTAATGGCAGTGGGGAGTCTGTTGGAAAACTGTCAGCTCGCTCCAGGGAACTTTTCCTCCTTCAGAACAAAAGTGCACAATCCTTGACCGCTGGTGAGATTTCACAGGAGGGTATTAGTGACTCCTCACACGGGGCAACCACATGTTAAAACTTAACAAGCTACATCTGAAGCACAGATACATTTGCAGGCCACTGTAATCACCAATATAAGCAGGCTTTCAAACAACCAAGTAATTAATGATTAAATGTCATTAAATAAGTAATCTGCAAGGCACTAGATAGAATGAGCAGGCAGAAAGGAGTACCCTAATGTACAGCAAGTCCTTTGTCATTTTTGATCTCTGGATACTGATCCAGAAGCCGAGACTGGCTCGCTATATTTAGATCTCAGATGCATGATGCTTAAGCTGCCATATGCCATGACTAGGGTTGGGAACTTCCAGAAATAATTTCTAAGTACAAAGGATATGTGGATTTAATCAGTTTCTCAACATCTGTTTCATAACATTGCATAACTTATCTGTGTGGTTCATCAGTTTAGTTTCTCTTTGCAGCAATTGATCAACCAAGACATTGACAAGTTAATAGCTTTGTTTTCTTCTTACCATACTCTGGAGTGCTTTGTTTTGACTCTTGTGACTAAGCAAATGAATACTGAGATTCTGCTTTGCCCTAGGAAAATGAACTGAGAGTCGTATTTCCAGCTTTTGATGAGATTTGTACAAGATGTTTGCAGGAGTCTCTAAGAGAACTTTGCATCAGAGTTAATTTTTCTACTAAGTTACAATACATACAATCTACCCTCCCAAATACTCAAAATTAAAGTCATTTGCTTACAAAGGCCATGTCCAATGATGAGATCCAGCAGCTCTTCACAGATATCAGAGCTATGTCCTAGCCAGAAGCCACAGGGAGGGCGAGAATGGAAAGGAATTAAGCAGGCATCTCCTTTTTCCAGGGGAGGGAAAGCCAGGCAGACAGCTTGAAGAGAACCGGTCCCCAGGGAACCAAGCTCACTTACAGATGCTTGTAGCTTCAAAAATATTACCTTGTCTTCTGCAAAGCCAAGAATAATCCTAGAATCTAACATGGGAAGATGTAATAAAAGCCATACTGTCAGAAAATCAACTATTTCATAGAATATAATCACTTCAGAACTATTAAGCAGTAAAAAGTAGTTGGTAATGGTGTTTCGGGTTAAATTTGTATGGCATGCTTATTAACATCATCAGTCACAAAGCTTCATGGGACCTGCATGCAGTTTGGCATCTCATTTGAATGTCATTGGCTGTACAGATAGGAAGACAGCCTTGTCAAGACTGATAGATCATAGAACGGTTAAGGTTGGAAGGGACCTTGAAGATCATCTAGTTCCAACCCCCCTGCTGTGGGCAGGAACACCTCTCTCCCACTAGACCAGGTTGCTCAAAGCTCCATCCAACCTGGCCTTGAACACTTCCAGGGATGGGGCATCCACAACCTCCTTGGGCAACCTGTTCCAGTGCCTCACCACTCTCATGGTGAATTTCTTCCTTATATCTGATCTAAATCTACCCTCTTGCAGTTTCAGGCCATTGCCCCTTGTCCTATCACTACAGGCCCTTGTAAAAAGCCCTTCTCCGTCTTTCCTGTAGGTCCCTTTCATGTATTGGAAGGCTCACCCTTTCATGACCACCCCTTCTCTTTGCCAGTGTCTGCTAAGATTGAAGGGATAAAACACAAGATGTCAATCTCTTTTCCCAAATAACAAGCTATAAGACAACAGGAAATGGCCTCAAGCTGCACCAGGGAAGGTTTAGGTTGGACATACAAAAAATTTCTTTACAGAAAGGGATGTCAAGCACTGGAACAGGCTGCCCAGGGAAGTGGTGGAGTCACCATCCCTGGAAGTATTTAAAAGTGTAGATTTGGTGCTTAGGGACATGGTTTAGTGGTGGACTTGGCAGTGTTAGGTTAACAGTTGAATTTGAGGATCTTAAAGGTCTTTTCCAACCTAAATGATTCTATGATTTGCCCGCAAAGCCCCACGAGATACTTCCTGTAATCTCAAAGTATGGCTGGCCCTTAGAAAGCAGAAGCAGCACAGTAGTTACAGAACAGTATTAAAGCAAATCCAGTATAGAGTCCAGCTGTATACCTCCAAAACAAGCTTTGGCACTAGGTTTATCTCAAACACTCCTCTTTCCTACATCTCCATCACATCCTCTTTCCCCTATATATCCAGGAAAAAAACCCACCATTTGCAGGTTTGCAATGTGGAGTCTAACGCATTGTACACATAGTGTCAAAAGATTATGTGTACACTTTTAGATCACTTAACTGAGGACTGAAAAAAACCCTGTAAATAAAAACACAAGATGGCATTTCAGCCAAGTTAAAAGATGGAAGTTTAAAACAAACAAACAAACAAAAAGCCTTGCTCATGCATTGCATAATTCATCTGCAAAACTTGTGGCCAAGCAATTAACAAGATTCAATAACATGGATATTTCTATGAACAGTCAGAACTTCCTTTAGTTACATATTTAGTTACAGCCATTAATATTTTACACTATTACATTCTCCATTTCAAGATTTAAGCTAAATCTAAAGACCAAAATGGGATTTAATAACGCACATCAGCATTTTATACACCTTTCTGTAGATCATTTGTACTGACTAGATCCAGGGATGAGTCATTGCACAATATGGACTTTTGGTACCAAAGGCCTCAAGACTACCATGATTTCTATACATCAGAACATATGTACGATGTAGAAGGTAGAGGTATTCATGATTACAATTTTACAGAGAGGAAAAGAAATGCACGGAAGTGAAAGAACTTCTCAGCTTCATGCAAATAAGGAACAGGACAGAGGAGTTAATTTTCAAACCTCTAATCATTTCTTAAAAGCAATTCAAAAGCACAGTGCTGTGATGCACTTTCATACAGAAAATTATTAAGATGACTAAGGATCTATTTCCAGTCTGGTTTTAGTGCAGCCTGTGCTGAAGCCAGACTTCTGCAGATGTCCCTAAACAGGATCACATTTCAGTGTGCTTTGCTTCTTATTTCTTAAGTCCTCAATTTACTTTTTCTTTGGGTTACTTTTTAATATAAAATTAAAATACATCTGCATTATTAACTGTTCAACACTATGACAACATTTCTGCCTATTCTGTCCCTTCAAAAGGGATGATATTCAGAAAATACATTGAGCATATGTTCCATACATCACTCCTCTTAAGGCTTTCCAAATTTACCTGCAAGTACAGAGAATATTATGTGAATCTTTCCTATCTACACATTGGAAGATGAGCAGCAAGTCTTTATGGTATCCCGATAGAGAAACATTTAGGCTTTTTCAGCTCAGCAAAACACCACAGTTTCTTGGACAACACTGCCCTAAGCACGGCATCCAAAATGTTTGATTCTTGGCATCCTGATGAGATTAATCTGGATGTCAATTCAGCTGGTCACTCTGAACTAGTACTGGATTACAGCTGTGGCACAATGCAGCAAGTACATCTGATATTCAGGGTCAAATGGTGTCCAGGTGTGATTAGACATGACTGTGGAACAGTTGCTAATCAAACTTCACTTACAGAAGCTTTATTTCTCCAAGGAGTTATGTAGACTTTATCCACTAGAGTTACAGTTCAAAACTCAAAGCCTCAGGTCTGTGAGAAATTATGAACCCACTTAAAGAAGGATGCTAAGTGCTACTAGACAAACCATTAACAACCTGCCTATCAGAATCCAGAAATATTTCTGCTGCCAGTTGTATGCAACTCTAAAAAGAATGAGAATGTAAAGGAGCAATAAATCCTAAAGAGCATGATGATCAGAACATAGTATTGCTATTGACAATAGAAAGGAGGATAGACTCATAACACACTGCTCTTTAAAAGGAGCAAGGAGAGACGTGAATGTACCATACAGTGCTTTGAAGCCAGGTTCAAAAATGGATGACAGCTGGCAAGCTTCAGTTCAGTTTATGGCTTGTTCAGCGGGTGTAAATCATACTTTTTCCTCACCTTTTCTAGCTTCCAAGGAGTTATAGCTGGCTTCTGAAGCCTTCAAATTCATTCAGCCACTGAGAATTGAAGCCATTCAAGTTAAGGTGTATGAACTCAAAGTTTTGACTTCATCTGGGTACGATCAGCTGTAATAGTACAGGTTTAATTAGCATGTGAGTTCCTAAGGGAAATAAGGCCCTTTATAGTTCTTATTTCACTGAAAACTGCATGCCAGATGCTATGGAAACCCGTATGATCTGTGCCAAAAAGAGGAAAAGAGAATAGAAGATTATTATTACTACAACAGAAGCTTCAATGGGACCCTAGAGTTTTCTGCTTTTTTATGATTTAATAAAAAAAAAATAAATAGGTGTGCATATGCAGTTTCATAAAAACAACTAGTTACTTTTCACCTATTTTAAATTTTCTTTAAAGGTTAAGGTTTCATCAAGGGCTTGTATGTCCCTTTTCAAACAACCAAGCGCAGAGCCAGACAGCTGTGCACAGCATGCAGGAGCTTACAGGACATCCTCTTGAGGATCAAAGAACCTGTGTCAGATATTGTCAGCTTACTTCACGTATCCATTTTGACTTGTAAGAGACACTGCATATAACACAGAAGTACCCCCACGTGCCATGAGCAACTCAGACCATCCTGTTCATGATCTTGGAATCACATACCCTAAGAGAATAGGACATTATCAAGCTGCCTTGCCCTGTTTGAGAGCATGAAGAGTCAGAGAAGAATCATCCCACTGTAGGAAGAAACCTACACATTACTCCAGTATCCATTCTGCCACAGCAAGAGGACAAATCAGTCCCAGCATGCCTACATACATCATTTCATACATTACTTAGAGGTCTTTAAGGCCCCGATGAGGTTGGTCCTAAAACAGTTCCTTTGCTGCTCTTGATATAGCTTATTGCAAAAAACCAAACAAATCAGTAAGGACAAGCTAAATAACTTGCAATTCTATTATACATTATGTAGCTATATGGAGTGGAAAAGTAATTTAGAAAAAAATTATGCCTGAGATAGAGTCCTTATCTTCCACTTTTATTCTATAAATGTCCTCTGGAGTAATTTAATGTAAGTGTATTCATTTGGTTCAGAACATTGAAATTTGTTGCCCAAAATGTGTACTTTGGGAATGCAGAATGCTATAACATATACTGATGTTGTCCCTGGTAATTTTTTTGTCAGTTTTTAAGTCAAAAGCTACACACAGAGAGAATTTCTTACACAGGCTAACAGAGAAAATAGTATAGTCTATACAGACAAAACACCTGGTTGAGCTACCTACTCCCAAGCCCAAGAGAAATTGCAGATCATTAAATGATTATGTATTCCCCTGCCTGGGGAAATTAAAAATACAAGCAGCCATAGCAATACAATGCACTACCATCCTGAGGAGAGCTTCTCATTGATGAAGGATAGGAGCTTAACAGCGTTGAGACTAAAGTGTGCTAAGAAAGACATCTCACCAAGACAGGTATTTTGTCAACTGTCCTCAAGCAATTCCAAATTACTTTTAGTATACAAACACACTCAATTCATATTAAGTATAATTTAGGTGCCACCTAAATCTAATCCAAACTTGCATGCTCCAGTTCACTTTTGGTTAATTGGGAAGGAGACACTCAGGTTGCTTCAAAAGAGCTCAGTTACATAGGATCCTGTACCCCTGTGCTGTGAGTTCATCTTTTCCTTCATTTCCTCAGCCTCCAACCACAGAAATCTACTGCTGGCAAAGGGGAGGGGTTGCTTCTACCATGACAGGTGCACTCGACCCCTTTAAGCAAACTAATAGTAGGCTACAAAGGAGGTAAAGACCTGAGCCATAGCTGGGCCAAGAACTCCTCTGGACAACCCACAATAAAGCAGAGTGACCCAGTGAGCACTGATGCATATAAGCTTGGATCACTGACCATGTGATTAACACATGAAAAGCGGGTGGGTTTTCCAAGACTCATTCATCAAGGAACAAAGGAAGTTGTGGGTATGAGGAGTCTCGTGCATACCTTCCCATTGTATGCAACTTGTCTACAAGCCAGCCACTTTATCCCATAAATATGACAGCCTAAGTGAGACTTCTTTGAGCTCTCCCTGCTAGGCAATGAGGCTGCATGGCAGTGATCTCTCTTTGAGCTGGGACACCTCTCAAGTTTGCTCCCCAAGGCAAGACCTTTTACCAATGACAGTTAGTTGGATGAGCCCAAGATGATAGTTGGATTTGAGTGCTTCCTGAATTGCAACGGGACTGCATGCCAGGTGACTTTCCCCTTGAGCAGAGATGCTCTTCATGAGATTCAACAAGGCTAAGTTCGAGGTCCTGCATCTAGGTCAGGGCAGCCCCCACTATCAGTACAGGTTGGGGGATGAAGGGACTGAAAGCAGCCCTGCTGAGAAGGACACCAGGGTACTGGACATGAGCCAACAACGTGTACCCACAGCCCAGAAGGCCACCATATCCTGAGCTTCTTTCAAAAGAAGTGTGGCCAGCAGGTAGAGGGAGGTGATTCTGCTGCTCTACTCTGCTCTGGTGAGACCCCACCTGGAGTACTGTGCCCAGCTCTGGAATCCTCAGCACAGGGAAGACATAGACCTATTGGAGGAGGACCACAAAAATTATCAGAGGGATGGAACACCTTTCCTATGAACACAGACAGAGAGAGTTGGGGTTTGTCAGCCTGGAGAAGAGAAGGCTCTGAGGAGACCATATTGCAGTCTTTCAGTACTTCAAGGGGGCCTGTAAGAAGGATGGGGAGAATCTTTTTAGCAGGGCCCGTTGCAACATGACAAGGAGTGATGGTTTTACACTAAAAGATTTATACTAGATATAAGAAATAAGTTTTTTACAATGAGGATGGTGAAACACTGGAACAAGTTGCCCAGAGAAGTGGTAGAAGTCTCATCCCTGGAAACATTTAAGATGAGGTTGAATCGGGTTTGAGCAATCTGATCTAGTTAAAGGTGTCCCTGCTCACTGCAGGGGGGTTGGATTAGATGACCTTTAAAAGTCCCTTCCAACACAAAGAATTCATGTTTATTCATGACTCATGTTATGCATGCTCCCTTACATACCTTATCTCACTGCTTCTCAATCCAGAACACCTTTTTTCCTCCAGAAGATGTAAACACTAAACCAACACTTACAACTTACTGCACAAAACTACCCTCTTCCTTTGTACCTGTAGCTGGCAGCTGCCTTTTATCGCACCATTGTTATGTTAATTAGGTCTTTCTGGTGCATGGCTGTGGGCTGAGTGAGTTCCTAAAGTGCTCAGCTTTGGATCAAAATCTCTATCCTTGCAATGCTGCTCATGGCTAGAAGAATTCAAGTGAAAGGGGCTAGCTGATAACAGCATCTGGAGATGGGATGTCTCCTTCAGTCATGAGTTTTCTCAAGTGTTGAAAACTGGGTGTAGGGACTTTGTCCCAGAACTACTGAAGCTGCCACTCTATTATATTCCTTTTCCATTGTTTCAGAACAAATATTTTTAAAAATCATCAATGATAAAACAATTCTGTAAGATGCAAGTGTGAATATGCCCGCGGAGGAATGGCAGTTCGCAAGACTACCTCAGCGGTGGCAGGTGAATAATGGACAATTGTCAAGCCCATTGCTGTAGGTAAAGGACTGCCATCATAACTATGCCACATCAAGTAAATTCATCCATGTCTGGAACGCCAAATAAGAAAAATCCCAGTTCTGTTGCAGCCATTAATTTTAAACAACAAAACAAGAGTTTGGTTCATACTTTAAGAGCAGTCTTGTAGCATGAGGAATGACTTTGTTTATCAGAAATTCAGAAAATAAGATTTCCTTCCTCCCCTGAAGCAGTGAAGCTCAAAAGCCTGTTTCAGTTCTGGAAATTTCTGCCTCTCTTTGGAGAGTTGAGGCTACCTCTGCGGAGCCACAATCTCCTTCAGGCTCCTTCTGCAAGTCACATTCACTGCTCAAAAACTCTCCATCCTCCTGCACGTTTATTTGAGCTCTAGCACTGAAGTTGAATAAACCTGTTAGAGAGTTATGAGCTGTAACCAGCCAAATTCTTCTCTCTGCAGCACAAAAGGTTATAAATAAAGTAGCAAACTTATAAAAGTTTCATCTCTTACCCAAGTCCTTTAATTGGCTGAATTCCATCTCCACACAGAGGGTTTCTACTTTGGTCTTTGACTCCTCAGGTGTGGAGCTGACATTTTAGCCCTTTCAGTCTTTGCTCACATTGATTGACAAGCTCCAAGTTGGCCAGAGCCAACTTGATCATATTTTGCAAAAAAGCTTCCTGTCCATGGCAGTCAGGCTGCTGATCACCTCATCAGTTCATCTTCCTATTACAGGCCAGAGGTATCACAACTGCACTTCACACCTATTCAACTGTTCCTTCACAAAAAAAAAAGGTTTTATTGTGCCTCAAAGTATTTTATCTGTTTTTTCTGTGGAATTTTCAAAACCCAAAGCTCTTTCAATTCTGTGAAGGCCTCAGCTTAACTACTTTTTCAAAGCTTTGAATGTTTCATGTGACATTTCCTTCGTTTGGATTTTCATTGATTCCTGCAAGCACTCCCATTTTTTGTCCCACCTCATGTCAACATGAATATCCCAGAAATATCTCAGTTTCTTTCCTTGCAGATGTGACCTCATTTGGCTGTAACATGAATTCTTAGCACAGATCCCAGTACAGACCCACACTTGTTTCGAAAATAACATTTCTCTGTAACTGCATCTAACACTGCAGATGATTAACACACAGCATTTCACACAGAAAGACCATATGTGTGGGTGACAGATGACTCGGACAAGCAGGCATCTCCTTCTCTCTGGTCAGTGACAGAGATACCCATGGGAGAAAGTACCCATCCACGCAACTGGGCACAATGCTCACTTTCTGATGATGATTTCTCAGTCATTCCTTTCCAACAGTCACAGCCTTTGAGAAGGTTGCAGCCTAGGTTTCTGCTGAGTGTCTATCAAGTGTACCTTCTGCCCCTTAGTGCCAGCTGGCACTGCCACAGAGGTTGGCTTAAAGCTTATGTGGAGGATGACAAAAGAATCACTGCACACTTCACTGTGCAAGGCAAGCATGGAGCTCTGCCTACACATACAGCTACAGAAAGATCAGTTTGGTTGGCCTCCACCACACCTGATACTGCCCACAGCCACAGTCCCAAGAGATGTTGCCCCTCTGAGGAATGGACCGTGCACAAGACCATCTTCATATAGATTAGTGGAGCTCTCCAGCCTCCAGGACTTTTTGCATAAGTCCATCTGCTTCTGGCCTTATGACTACTGAAATCTCTTTTCCTATTTAGCCTTGTCAAATGTGTCCTCGTTCTCCATCAATTTCCCCTAGCTGCTCCTTTCTGCCTATTCCCTTGGTCATTGTCTCATTGGGTAGGTGTTCTGGGTTGCCGCTTACCAAAACCATCTTCAGACACAGCAATCACTCTCTTCTGTGCTTCACACCTCTTGGTGACAAAGACAGGAGAAGTCCCATCTTGCTGGGGCCTCTCCACCCTTTCAACACCCTGCTTGGAAAGTGTGTGCTCATGCACCCTTTCCAGGGAGATGAAGACAGCTCTTGGAGTCAGGCTTCCCAGCAAGAGGGCTGTGCCAGGAAGGACACACACATGCTTGCCCAACATCCTTGCAGGCGCAACTAAGTGAAGGAAGAAGGAAGGGGCTCTGCAACCAAAGGGTTAGGGGCCAGCTCCCAGCTCTTCTGAAGTCCAAACCAGATCTCATTGTCTCCTCCCAGGTCATTCCCCAGCCTCTCAGAGGCCTCTTGCTTCCTACACAAGCTACCCGGTGGCCCTCAGATGCACGGATCTGCTGCCCATGCAGCAGCTGAACACAGATGAGTCAAACACCTGTAGTCCGTAGGAGGTGAGGGTATAACACATCTAAGATCACCCTAGAGAACAGATACATGTTTTAAAATACAGAAATATATGACTGCTGACTGCCTCAAACCCCTTTTTGTGTTGCCAAATAGAAGCAACCATGGGGGCCTTGCACAGAGGCTGCTGTCAAGACTTGAGTCCAGACAGACCAGACTTTCCAGCACTGCAAGGACCTCCTGCCTCAGAGACCAGGAAGCAAATGAGTGTAGGACACAGGCCAGCCCTCACTCAGACCTGGGCTCATGGTGAATGGTTGGTCCTGTGTGCTGGAGCTGGGGCACAAGGTGTGGAGTCCCTAGCTAGAGCAGCACTTATTCGCCAGAGCCAGCTCAAATTAGACGCAAATTTGAACACTGAGGTGATGTCCACACAGCTGGGCAGATAAGCTCACAGAAAGCTTCACTTTCTCTTCTGGCCAACAGACAGGGGGTACAGCCCCATTCCAGGGGTACCCTCATTTAGACAGACCTCTCCCACACTGGTGGGGCCACCTGGAATCCTTCTGAGTCTCAGGCTTCAAGGACGTCTACATGAGACAAGTCTGAAGCAGATAACCCACAGAAGGACAGGCTATGTGGTGATCTGACATTTAAAGGCAATGAGGACCAAAATATGACTCCACAGCATCTCAGCCCTGAGGTACACTGCAGAATTTACAGCTCACAGCAATGAGAACCAATCCCAACGGCTCATCACACATCTCCTTGAAAGTCTCTGTCACCACAGCATGTAAAATTGTGGCTGCGGCAGCCTACCCCACAAAGACAAAAGCAAAGGAAAAATAAATTATTGGCAGGATCCCCTCTCAGTCTGCCCATCCAGCAGCTTGCTCATTATGGAGATCCACCATTGCCAAGGGTTTTCCTTGGGGTGTAGATAACCCTTCACAGAAGCTGAGGACATCATAGATGTTTCCTCACCCATCTGCTAGAGGTAAATCCATCTGTTAGGACACCCTAAGAGCCAGTGAAATCAGGCAGCAAGTTGCCTGGTATGCCCTGATGGCTGCTTGGCAGAGCTGTGAGGATAAAGAGGGACCATCAGGAGCCCGCATAGTGTTCAGTAGCTGGCAACCCCACAGCATCGACAAGCTGCTGGATAAGCTGACCCCATGCCAGACACAGTGCTCCACAGACACCCCTGAGGTACCCCATTCCCATTTTCCTTCTGGGCAGCAGTTGTCTCAACTCCATTCTGCTCTAGAAGGGTCCTGGGTATTGCAGATACCTCATCTGCTCCTCTGCCTCATTCCCCAGATACATGCAGGAGGGAATGGGCAGCTTATTACAGAGAGAACTAGCTTTGTTGTCCAACAGAGACCATCCACTCTGACTTGATACCATTGAGATGGGCTTACAGATAGGCACAGGTAGTTTCTGCATGCAGCCTGAATCCTGTGCACAGATTACAAGCACTGTGACTAAACAAAAGGGTTCATGCTGGGAAAGGAGGTTAGTATGAGCTTTGGAACAAGACCTGATCCTAGCAGGGTGCCCTGGCTTTGACTGTATCCTGCTTGGGCGCCCAAAGGGCAGGATGATGCTCCAGTAGGACCTCTAAAAACATTGCACCTCTTTTCCTTAGGTTTAAGAGATCCCAGGATAGACTCAGACAAACCACTTGTCGTACTAGGTTTCCCTCTGGCAGCACCAGTCTCTAGGAGTACATCATCCAAGAATCCTTGCTGTATGTCATGCCAGCCATGGTGGCAGGGGCATACGATAGGGCTGATAAGCCGGCCATGGCACTGTGCCCTCACACAGGAGTGGCAGCCTGGGACATGTTCATGAAGATGTTTTAAAAATCAAACACCAGACATGGTGTCTAAGATACTCGGTCTAGTGCTCTCAGGATGAAGCAACAGGGCACTGGTGAAAGTGCACCTCATGGGAAAACAGCAACAACTGAGGGCTGAGTTAAAATAACACTTCATTTAAACCCAAGTTTGTGGAAATTAAGTTTCCACATGCATTTAACCGATAAAATACACATTTTTCTACAGCTTCAATGCAAGATACAAGTTTTAAAAAAAACACAAAAAAACCCAACGAGAGTCCTGAAATAAGCTTTGTTGTCTTCACTTTGGCCAGAAGATGAATTGGCATAAGTTATTCAGAAGCAACATGTTTTAGGAAAGGGAACATATGTGCCTAGGAAAGAAAAAAAAAACCTGTAGATTAAAAAACTCATGATCTCATTTGGACCATTTTATGTAAGTTACTGCCCTGGAAAGCAGAAAGTCTTTGCTACTGAATATAGGAGGGAAACATAATTTGCCAAAAAATCCCACTGGAAGATGAAATAAAATTCTTTAAGCTAAAAGTATTCAGATGCTAGAGGTTTTGTATCTATTGTCTACTTTGGCAATAATTATATAGCTGACTACAGCTTAACCAAACGCTACAGAAAACAAATTATTCCTTTAAATACTCCCTTTCATTAAAAGAAGGGGATTTGTTCCTATTTGGATCCCCAAAGAAACATTTGCCATTGTTCAGCAAACATTTTCAACTGCTTTCCAACAGCTAGGCATATCCAAGGCATTTATGTTAAATTATGTTTGTCTGAATTTGTCTCTGAAATATCTTCCCTGTCCATATGTCTAGTCACGAGAACTCCAATTTGCTTACACGTCCTCCACATTTTTTCATGGGACTAGATTCTCTGCAGAGGTTAGGTTGATTATATGCCCCCAGAATCTATTCCCTGTACCAAGATGCTGGGGATTACTCCAGTGCATGCAGGAGAAAGTGTTGTTAATTCTAGTTCTGGGGAATAGAGGATTGAGAAGTCCATCCCTAGAGCAGCTAAATCAGTGAAATAGCACAGCTCACAGCAGACAGGCCCTTGATGGGCATCAAAGTAAGTGGGACTCATGTAGATGGTTAAGGTCACTCATGAGATGGGAACTATATCCCACTTTTTTCCAAAGTGATGTAAGCAAAATTAAATCTGAACAGGAGTATCTCTGACTTTCAATTTCAGCCATCCTATGGAATTAAAACAGCTGTCATGTTTTAGATGTTGTATTTGAGTTACAGGCTTCAGATAGGACTCTTAATTGATCTCACAGCCTGAATCTTTTCTGATGAGTACAATGGACCTTATGACAGAAAAAGAAAAAAAAAAAGGATAGAATTACAGTTAGGAAAATACTGTAGTCTCATTTAATTCCAGGTTATAAGTTTTTTGAGGGAAGGATTTTCTTATTTGTTTGCACACTGTGATGATCATTTAAAATAATCAATTAAAAAAAGTCCAACAAACAATGAGGAATCATCAAATACCAACTGAGGTGGAATCTCCATTGCTTTGGGAACCACTATTATATCCCAGTGATTTTATTAACTTACTCCATTCTCTATAGCACATGAAGCATGAGCATGTCAAATATCAGCCTCATCAAAATTTTAAACAGCTAAGAACCCCATCTGGGCAGCATTGCCCATATCATACTATACCAGCCAAAATGAAACCTCAGCTATAGTTTGCTGAAGTTTTCACTTTTCTGGGTAAAGATTTTTCCCATTTCATCTCTCCTCTCATCACAGAAATCATTTATGTCTTCCTGGTGTCTCTTCTGCAAGACCAGAAAACAATTAACCCATATTCCAATCAGTGCATTTTCTTTATATTCTGTGAATGGGGACTCCCAAGGGCTGCCCACAAGCCAATGTGACTTTGCTCACAGCAGACCCTCTTGTGAAGTGAGCAGGGCATTTCTGGCCATGCTCATCTCCTCCGACTCTTTCTGCATAGCATAGTTAGGTAAGAATGCCCTGCCTCCCTTCAGCCATAGTCTCACACCTTATTTTCAGATGTTCACTCTTCCAACCCAAGACTAAAACCTCTGTAGAGAGAACTCACAGACAGAAACAGCACAGGCTTCTCCACTTGCCCTGCCAGGCATGGCTGGTAGAACCGACCTCAGCTACTAACTGCCAGCTGGGGCACATAATTAAAGCCAGACACCCTGCCAAGCACATTGTCTACCTTGAAATGCACTACTTCTCTGTCTGCCCACTTTCCTCTGCCCTCCTTCCAGCCAGCAGCAGGAGTCTCCCATGAGCATTCTCAGGAGGGATCTGCTGGTGGGACATGACACACATGGACCTCTTGGCTATGCAAGACTCCCTCCTTCTTTAGTCACAGAATCACAGAATGTTAGGGGTTGGAAGGAACCTCTGGAGATCATCAAGTCCAACCCCCCTGCCAGAGCAGGACCATAGAATCTAGAGTAGGTCACACAGGAATGCATCCAGACGGATCTTGAAAGTCTCCAGAGAAGGAGCCTCCACAGCCTCTTTGGGGAACCTATTCCAGTGCTCTGTAACCCTTACAGTAAAGAAGCTCTTCCTCACGTTGAGGTTGCATCCATTGCCAGGGCACAAGTGAAAAGAGGTTGTCTCTTTCTTCTTGACACCCAGCCCTCATATATTTATACACATTAAAAATTAGATCCCCTCTCGGTCTTCTCCTCTCCAGGCTAAAAAGCCCCAGGTCTCTTAGCCTTTCTCCATAAGGCAGGTGTTCCAGTCCCTTAATCATCCTCATAGCCCTCCATTGGACTTCTCAGGTAGATCTTTGTCCCTCTTGAACTGGGAAGTCCAGAATGGGATGCAATACTCCAGGTGAGGTCTCAGTAGGGCAGAGTAGAGGGGGAGGAGAACCTCCTTCGAGGGCATCCAAGCCCACCAACCTCCATAACAGGCTGCAAAACCCATTTCCTCCAGCTCTTCATGATGGGAAACAGAATACAGCCTGAGAGCCTGTGGGCTGATGAGATTTTTCTAGGTTTCAGCTTTCCAGCAATTCACTTTCATTCAGGGGTTGTGGCAGTGATGAACACTGCATTTTGCTTTCTCTTCTTGCTGTCTATATTGGGTTTTCTGCTCTCAGAAGAATCAGTGACCTAATTTTTCAGAGCAGTGACACCTCAAGGCACTTGTGTTTCTCAGCACCATAGAAAATGTAGGCACTGAAGTCTTTGGTGAGTTTTACTTACAAAGGTTTTTTCAAATAATAACTACTTCTGAAGCCCTCTGGCATCCATATGGCCATGAGTAGCTTCTTGCACCTGAAACATGTGAAAACCTCATTTCAAAAGAAGTTACAACCTATGCACGCACTGGGTTCCTGGTAACAGACTGGCCAAAGGGTAGCTTCCAGTTCACATTTCAGATAAAAATAAAAAATATCTGGCATATTTTTTTCTCCCACTTGCTGTAAATTACCAAGTAGATCAGATGAGGAATTATGCCTTTCTTTACAGCACCCACCTGAGCCCAGATGGAGAGCAACTTCTAAGTCTAGAAAATGACACTAGTTTTAAATAGCATATTACTCTTAAATTTGGTTGTTGTAGGGACTCTCCTAACTCCATCATTCCCTCCTATTCCGGGACACCTTTTCCCAGATGGGACAGAGTAGGAGCCCTTGGGTGTTAAGCAGAGAGGTAATCCATATAGAATTAGAGGAAGAGACAGTAAACTTCTGAGTGCGAAGTTTACTTATCCTTATCAAAATTGCCTTACATAAACCAGATCTATGCCCAGAGCTGTGTCTCAATTCATAGTAAGCCCTTAAGAAAGGCTATGTGCAGCTAATGGAAAACAAATGTCTATTTTGGCAGGGCCTGCAGCTAATGTCAGTTATTTTCCCCTCTTTGCTAAAGAAATCGTCAAAATGAAAGAGGCTGACTGAAATGTTCTGTTTTTTTCTTAACTGTTTGAGTGCTTCTCTGATACACAACATATGCGACAGACCTTATCTTTGTGGTTCGTGAAGAGAAAAAATCTGCTGAAGAAACCATGATCTTTTTCATTAAAACATATAATGTCCTCAGGAAGGAAGTTCAGAGTTGAACACACAGATATGCTTCATAGCTTGATAGCTCTCAGTAAGGACTGTTTTAATTAGAGTGTGACTTCTAGACTTTGTTTTGCTGGAGTCTGGCCAAAACCAGAACAAGAGTACCAAGCAATCTTTAAACTGTTTTCTAAAGAAAACAAAAGCCTAGAGAGAGCAGAATTATTAGCTGTGGCCTAATACCTCAAAGCAAATTAATATAAGTATAGTTATTGTTCATTTCTTGGGAGGAAAGAACAGTACTGTTAACACAAACGTTGAAACCACCCGAAAACAATTCATCATCAGGATTACGGTCACTAATTCACATAAACCACACATACTGTTGTTAACCCAGAACACAATTAAGAATCTGACTTTAACTCAGTAATTACATGAATTTGGGGTGGCTGAATAGCCTGTATGATGTTGGCTTATACTACGGTTGGGAGTTGGACTAGATGATCTTTAAAGGTCCCTTCCAACCCAAAACATTCTATGATTCTATGGTTCAGAAATTGGTAATACAGAAGTACCAGGACTGGCAGGAGGTTCCCTGAATTTTGCATTTCTTAGGCCTGAAGAGTCTGATTCTCAAAAGCCTAGTCTCACCTGGGACAGTAGATCCCAGAAGCTGAGAGGGTGTACAGGAAAAGAATCACTCTTCTTCCATGCTTGCTTTCCTTATGCAACCACTTGGAGAATGGTTAGAGGGAGACCAGACTGGCCTTGGTATCATCACATGTAGCTCTTGTGTTCTCCAGCTCTTCTACAAAAACATATCTGAGGATGCTCATATAACCAAAAAACCCTCAATGATGTAGATGAATAGATGCTGCTGAGCAGCTCCATGTCCATGTATCTTCATATCATGACAGCATCTTGTCATGAGGACAGTTATAGTTTCTTGTCATTAAGACAGAAAGCACAATTTCATTTTCTGGAAACAAGTAGTCAGTACAGGTCACCTGAAGCCTCGGCTAGTGTTCTGCTCCCTGTATAAGAACAGAGGAGAAGCTACTCCAAAATCTGAAATATGGATGTAAGAGCTTGTCTTTATTGGTATGTTACATCAGCACAAGAAACACAGAGAGAAAGAGAGCAACCATAATGCAGGGACAGTCACATAATCACTGGTGTGTGGCCCTGAGAGAAAGCCACCAGAGAGTTTTTTGGGATAGGTGCTAGAAAATGTGGTTTGGGACTGTAAGAAAAGAAATAGTCATCTGTTGTTGGACAGCTCTTGTGTTCAAGCCAATGAGCTTTGTAGGCTCTTTAAAAATAAAGACATTTCACCAGAAAAAGCAGTAAGGCAGGTAAGTTTTATAGCTTTCTTATACTGAAGGAGCAAGGCAAACCACTGGCATGACCAGAAACCTAACTAACAGACTTTCCAAGAAATGGAAGATGCCAGGAGCTTTTATGGCAATATGGAAGTTGCTAACATGAGTCTTGCTGGAGTGACTGATTCCTCGGGCAGCCATTCTCCTACCTTCAGTACAAGGAGGAATCCTCTGCAAAACAACTGCTCACAGCCAACAATGACCAAATGAATCTCCTTGAGAACTGTCTGCCCCGACCCTGTCTCTT
Organism: Brachypteracias leptosomus; assembly: GCA_013401335.1. Classification (NCBI taxonomy): domain Eukaryota; kingdom Metazoa; phylum Chordata; class Aves; order Coraciiformes; family Brachypteraciidae; genus Brachypteracias; species Brachypteracias leptosomus. The sequence continues at coordinate 122,001 of VYZX01021016.1, read as the reverse complement.
TGCTCTGATCTTCCCTCTTTGTGCTTCAACCTAAACACATTTGTGCATCAGACTTTTCTGACCCCACTAACTGAGGCTTTGTGTAGCCTTTACTGCAATGTCTAACATCCTGGCCTTCAGTTTTAATGCTCACCGCTTCTTTGCTCTACCCCTGAACTCATGTCTCTCCTGGTCTCCCTGCTTCTGCCTTCATCACAAGTTCAACCCCAGCCTGCCTGTCTGCTGGGCTTCTCCACATATATGTCATAGATGAGCTGCTGATGGGATGATGGAGGTAAGAGACATTAGATCCACAAAGAAACTAAAGTTAAAGATCCCAGTCAAAAGTCACCACCTGGGTAATGAATTAGCCCCATCAGAGAACTTTGCTATGACAGGAATTTCACAACCTTTTTGTATTGTACAGAGATCCAGGAAGTAGAGATCAGATTGTCCCAGCTCAAATACAAAAACCATCTGCTAGTTTAAGGACATTTTTTACTAAGAAGCTTATTGCTCTCAGTTTGTTATCCAACCCACATAAATTTCTGGGAAGATGAACAAAAAGGTGTTTCCATCTTGAAGATGTCAACTGTAAAAAACATTAAAGAAAAAAAAAAGAAAGAGTATTCCAGGATAGAAGCTTCCCAAGTTTAGATTCAGTCTGACTCACTCTAACATGGGGTGGATCTTAAATGAACGCCTTCAACATAACTTGAAGAAACTTCTTGTTTAGGCATTGTCTTTATCTCAGATATTATCAATCATAGAACATCAGTCCAGCAAAGACTGATGCAGAAGGAAGGGGCTCAGTAAAAAACTGCCTCATCACTCAGTAATTGCAAAGGACAAAGTCATCTTACAAGTTATTAAAAATTGCTCCAAGAGCCTTTGGCCATCACTTGGCAAAAAATAAAGACATCAGGAGCCATCTAGGTCTGACCACAAAGAAGTAAGCAAAGTCACTATGGTGGAGTCATATCCTGTGTCACATACAGATGCTACCGTGGGTGCTGTAGTGGAGCCACTTGTTTTTCCATGCTAGTTTTTAAAAATAAGTAATGAAAAATGGACCCAAAAGATAGGGAAAAGCCTATAGCACAAGGTCTGAGTCAACAGAAGATATTATGGTTGGAACAGCTTGTAGGATACAGACATCTCTTTGGAATAGCTGATAGACCTTTCTAGCCATCTTCATTATATCTAAATTCTAGCTTGTTGCTTGCTTGAGAAAAAACCCAACATTCAGAGAAGCATAATCAGCAGGGAGGGAATTTCCACAAACAAAAGCAAAATAAGGCTGTGCAGAACTGGCCAAATTTCTAGCTTTACAGATGTGCAGAGCTTTGTAGTGCTCTGCCATGACAGAAAGTTCATTTGGGGCTTTTATGGGATCCTGGAAAAATTGCACACAGTGAAAATGGAAGAGCATTTCTCTGGTCATCTGAATGAAATGAAACTTTTCTGGAACTTTAAAAATCTCTCATGACCTCTTTTGTCTTGATTTTCTTGTAACTCAAAACTTCTAATACTGGACACAGATGTTACCACATATGGTTTGGGGGCAGCATTATGACACATGAACACAGAAAAAACCCATGAAAGAATGGCGGACTGGTACAATAAAACCTAAGACCTCACCGATTAACAATTATGCTACCCATGAGAAACATCTGAGTATAAATTACCCTTGGCACAGCTTTTCTGGGGCAGTCTTATGTTCAGGACAGAGTTTCTTTCCCTGATAGGGTTATTTGTCTTCAGGAGTATCAGGGGATAATTTACAACCTGTCTGGAAAAGATGGAGTACTTTGATTTTAGAGTCACATAAAGGCTTTGTCATGAGCAGAAGCTGCCGGACTGCACTGGTAAGAGCTAAAGGTGCTTTTGTAGGAGAAAAGGAACCAATAGGTTTCTCTAAGGAGCAGGTGGGCTTGAGAAGAAATGGTCTCTCCTTCCTTTGACACTATTTGTAGAACTAGAAATTGTTGCTGGCAATTGCTCCTGTGGTGTTTTCTTTCAATCATGGGCTACTTCAGAAAAAAAGCCTCAAACACAGAAATTGGGAAATAGACACTCTGGCAGCAGCTGAAGTTCTCATGAACTAATGCTGTACAGGCCCCAGGGTCTTTCATGCATTCTCCCTTGGTCTGTGGGTATGCTTTGCATTTTAATACACTTGTACAACTTAGTGATTCAGAAAACTCACGATTTCTTTTTGCTCTAATCGTTTTGCCTCAGAAGCCTAACAATATGTCCATAATCCAAACAGAAGTCGTTGAAACCCAAACCTGAGTTGTAACTTCCTGCAGTGGTGTTTCTCAGTGATTTAGCTCTCCAGCTAACACCTCGTCACAGCTGGCTTGCAGTGGCTTTGCAAAGTGGTAACACTAGGACCTCTTCTCAGCCAGGACCAAGATCTGATCACTTAAATGGTTTGATTTCCTTGGGCTTACTACAGCTTCTTAGGAAACAACAGGAGCTTACTCTCTCCAGTCACAACCTTCCTGGGTTTATGAGTCTTCCTGATGTACCTGACAAGTCAGTGCTTCCAGAAGATGTTCTGCAGACTTCAAGGTTGTGAGCAGTGTAGCCCCACCTTGAAGTAGGCAAAATTGCACCCAGCCATGACTGTGATTGCTGAGATATCCCCTCAATAGCACTTCTGCCTACATCAGACCACCAGTTCTGCAGACAATAGCTGAGTTTTCCAGCAAGTAGAGGGGGGACAGAGCTTTTGCTCAGAGAAGAAAAATGCTGGGAAGGAATAGGTTTTTAAATGTTCTGACTAAGCAAGTTTTAACAACTCTGCTCTTGTAAAAGATAAGACATGGGAAATTTTTTATGGGGAAAAGCAGACGACTAAAAAATGGCAAACCTCTTCATTCTTATAATCTGGAAAGTTTTATGGAAAAGATAAAATCATTTTTTTCATGTTGCTGAAACCAAAAAGTCTTTGTTCTTCCACTCCCCTAACCAAAGATAGGACAAAACACATCAAAAGATCTTTCCATGTTGTCTCCTGTCTCCTCCATCTTCCTTTGCCTCTCTGTCTGCGGCCACATGGAATCTTGCTAATCCAGCCGTTTGCAAGGAGGTGAGGAGATCGTTCATAACTGTGCACTTGGAGCAGCTCTCTAAGAATTTTTCCAGCAAATCATTCACTATAGTCCTCTGAAAAAAATGTATGAAATAATCTCTCCATGTTAGTATTACATTATTTATGCTTCATTCCATCTATCTCCTTATTTCCTGTGGACAACATGTTGACTTATTCAGGCTGTCAGGCAACCTCCTCTGACTGGGTTTCCAGTAAAAAACTGAAAGGGAGATTTAGCCGCCTACTCCCCAGATGTGCAGTGGCTCCAGCTCTATGGCATCTGTGTAAACATCAGCAATAAACTTCTGACTTCGAGATTAAATATGAAGAGGTTTTCCTTTTACCCCATGTTCAGACACCTTCCATAGAAATGTTTTAAAGGCATCTTTGACATTTTTTGAACTATGTCCCCAGGAATCCAGCCACCACTGGGAGACATCAAATCATAGGACACCCTCATTAGAGGTCAAGTCTGTGACATTTCCACATATGCCAAGGAAGAGCACAGCTCTGAGATACTCAGGTATTCAACAGGGCTGTAGAGGCCTGGTTGAGTTGTGGAGGTGTCACCGGTATCACATAAATGAGGATGTTGTAAGAGGGGTGTTTAAATATTGGCAAGTTAAGCATGCTATTGAAATAATGGCAATTACTTACATGTAAGAAGAAAAACAAACAGCAGCAAAAAAACAACAACAAAGTAAAACTTCGAGTTTGTGCTTATTAACCTAGTGATTAATTCACTGAAATCAATGAATCTGTGTTAGTATTTTATAGGAGTGAAAGCAATGGTTCTGTTTAGCAATGGACTCCAGAAATGGCCTAGAGGAAGGGTACCAGTGGAGCATAGCTGCCTTCAGAGGGAAGTGCATCATCTGGAAAGTTCCTTTTCACATCAGACAGGTTCAGTTCATTACCCTAATGACATTCATTTGCTCTGCTCACTCAGCTTGTACAAAACATGCCACTGCACTTGGGCCCACAACTTGCTGAGGGCTAGAAGCAGGGCTGCCAGAAATAAAGCAATCAGAGCTTGTATGGGGCAGCCACCAGGCTGGCTGGGGACAGAACAGCCTGGTTCACACTGATGCCATCATTTTCTTAATTGTAGCTCACTGCAGTAGCAGATTTTGACCTGCAGGACTCTGCCAGTGAAGGGCTTACCATCACCTCCCATATCACTCACTTTTGTCTACATTTACAACTGCCAGAAAAGGGGGCTTGGGCTGGAAGCTACACTGGTTTTCCTGATGCTTGAGTGCTTGACTTCCCAATCATGTCAATATTTTACACGTATTTTAATATAGAAGCTGAAGCAGTTTCTCATTAAAACCCCCTGAAATTGCCCCTCTTCAATGGTGACTTTAATCCTTGAAATATTAATAACCACCAGTGAAAGGCAGAAGATTGATGTTACTGCTCTGAATTGGTGATACTGCTGGAAGAAGAAAGTTCTACGTTAACAGACAACAGATAGGTCAAGGGCTGTAGACTTAGCTTGTGTGGATGGTTTTCAGTTCAGTAACAGCTGATTTCAATCACTTCTAAACAAATTTCTGAAGTATTTTATACAACCAGCTAATATATCTATAAATATCTTCTGTTTAACTATGGACAAATTATCTACTAGCTTGAAAAGCTAATCAGGGTTTGTTGAGGGGGTTGGGGGGCCTGTTTCCTTCATCTGTCTGTGACAAATAATTATCAATAAGAGACAAAATGTTGCTTTGGAGCTCACCCAGCTGAATCCCACCACGTGTACACTGTAGCTATACACTACAGAACCATAGTGTCCTATATAGTTTTGTAACTCTGGAAAACTCTAGCAGCTTTACGATTAAACCACCTGTCTTGCCAGGGATTATTTTTGGAGTCAAACCTCAAAACCCAAGAGTGCCCCAAACCTCAAGTTAAAAATAGGGGAGTCTTTCGACCCTGCTTCACTTTAGAGTGGAGTCCAAGATCTCATGTAGTGCATGGTTTCCTTGGGCCAGAGCATGTCCTTGTCAGGCAGATTGTCCTGCAGAAGGAGCTGAACTCCATCTGCATCCTGTCAAAGTTCTCTGGGAATTACTCAGAATAATGCCCTTCTGAGTTAATCTCAGCTCTGTGAAGCAGCCCAGAGATCTCCTGGGCTGAAGCATGGGCTCCTGGGAGCACTGGGCACACCTGTCCATTAGTTGTCCTCTGCCTGTCTAGTTGCCTGTCCCATATGTCACCAGACCAGCAGTAGACGAGCTCTGGGCAGGAGCTTTCCTTCAAAGCACACAGCAGGCAAGCCAAGAAAGACAGGGAGCCAGGATTTAGCTGGCTGATGCTGGGCAAGACTTAGAGCCCAGCTTTGTGGCAAACAGCCATGGTCAGGGGCATGTCCCCTTTCACAGCCTGAATCCTGCTCCTTGTACTGTCTCTGCAGGAGGATTCCCACTGGGAAAGGGAAGATGATGTAACACAGGAAACAACCTCCTGTGACCCCTTTACATTTAGCTTTGTCCCCCTCTCTCCCCTCCTGTGGCACCAGGCAAAACAACATAGGTTGGGATTTCTGACTCGAATACACATTTCCTGGCACATTTTGCTGTAAGCAGAACCTTTAAAACTATTTTCATAAAAGTTGATTTGGCTGTGAGTGTCGTTACATGTTTTATTTGAGTGAAAGCCATGTCTTCCTCCTGATAACTTCTGGTAAACAAAAACCTCCTTGCAAACTCTGGTGGGAACTACTGTAAGGACACTGGTGCATCTCTGCCAAGGCAGAGAGAGCCTCCACCGCCGCAACTCTGAACAAATGACCCAAACAACAGCTTTCATTTCCACTGGGAACTATGGCTCTGCCATAGAACATGGCTCCTGACAAAGAAATTAATCATTAAAAAAAGCACTATTGGAACAAAAGTATGAGATAAATGAAAGCATTTATATTTCTGTCTTTCGTAAATTCAAAATACATGGTGTTTTGAAATTGCTGTATCAAAATATAAAGGAATTGTTGAAATCTCAATTTATGCTATAGTTAAACTCGGCTCTGAAACATCTGCCTGTCAATGACCATATCATTATGAGCAGATGCTACCTTCAAAGAATTAGACAACATAAGGGGAGCAGGTATTTCTTTTTCTCTCTCGCCAGTGTGTATGTGTACACATACACAGAAATCAAGAGCAATTGCACTCGAAGAAAAATATGAAGCTGTGCCACAGCATCCTGGCATAATAAACATATACATGTCTACAGACATCCATTACACATGGGCACTATGGCATAGATTCGTAACTTTAGCAGTGTGCAATTCCCCTTAATTATGCTGACAGTCCTAACAAGTTCCAAAGAGTTTGGCCTTCATTATATCCTGCAGCTGAAAAAGCTTGTCAAGAAATAACTCAGCAGAAAATTTCAATTTTCCCCTACATATACCTTGCTTTGCAAGAAAGAAAGAAAGAGAGAAAAAAAGGAAAAACAAACTTTGGCATAGTATCCAGGTTTAAAAAAATAGCATAGCAGTGACAAAACCTATGTCTTGCTTTATCTGCTGGCAATCAGGGAGAGGTAACAAAAATACAGCCTGTGTATGTATCACCTTCTGTTTTCCTCCTTTTAAAGACATGTAAGTAACACAATCCTCCTAGTAAGGCAATAAAGAATAAAATACCTTCTTTTCAAGCAGGAAATTGTCGTATGCTTGAAAGCTTTTGTGCAGCACCAGTAACTAGAATTTTGCTGATATTATCATTATCACAGAGTTATCTGAGGAATGCAGTGACCGCCAAGCAGAAAGCAGCACATCTGGGGTATGTCTAAATAGAGAGTCAAAAAAACACATACTTTGATGTCTGTGTCCAGAAGAAAACCTTATTGTTACTCTTCACTAACCAATTCTTTATGAAAGGCACAAGTTAGACAGTTCATTAGGTCATCACCTGGCTGTAATTTGTGGGTGGCACATGGCACCCAAGCAGTATTTACATCACCACAAATAATCTGAGGCACTGGTAAAGACTCTCAGCATCATCTGCAAGAAAATTGAGTCTGCAAACAAAACCCTTGATATATTGAGTGCTGCTCTTTCAATATTCCTGGAAAATGGCTTTTCTTGTGTTAAACAAGGCTTTTTGCATACCCTGAGCCTGCATGATACAATATTCAGTGTTCAGCTGTAAAAATGTACTGTACTGTACTGCCCTGGCCCATTGAGCTGCAGATGCTGGTGAGACCCCTCAAATGTTGATCGAATTCATGAATAACTGAACACTACAATTTTAATAATCATTTCTCAGAAAATGCAGTTTATTCCCATCCAGTGCAACAGCCACCATTAAACCCCTTAGAAGTTTATGCAACAGAAAAGTAATGTTATTACTTCTGAGTCTTTTTTCCTGTCCAGAGTGAAAAGTAGTCTTGTTAAAAAGCCATCCAGAGGATTCCAATTACTTCATCTTCTACACAGAGATATTAAAAAAAAACCAACCCTACCAAATTCTGATGAGTTTCAGTCAGCTATTGCTATCACTTTGTCTGCTTATAACAGCAAAAATAGGAACAGGAATTCCTGTCACCATGACCACCTATAAAACTGGACAGGCTGAAAGATTAAAATGAAAGCCTAAAAAAAGAAGTGGTATAAATGGTCCATCCAAAAAGACTTTAAAGGTGGTTTCATAAGATGCCAACACATCCACATTTTAAAAAAATGATGAAAAGTCTAAGTTTGTGAAAGAACTTGATTTATACTGCGTGGGTGTTCATATGCCAAAACTGGATATTACTCATAAAAATAAGAATAAAAGACACTTCCATACTTTTAAAGCAAGACAATGTTTTATCTCTAGTCATCCAGCCTTCTAAAAGCAAGTTTTACTATAATGCATTGCACTGAGAGACACCAAACCTGGAAGACATATCAAAGGGCTACAACATATTTAAAAAAAACCCAAAAAAACAAACAGCGATAATGCTCTGCAGAGAGCACCGAAAAATAATGATTTCAAGCAAAAGACTTGGCCCACATAGCTAATGACATTTGTCTGTGGGATGACTTTATACAAAGTAAAAAGTGCAAACAAAAAGAATAAAGCCAAAAACATAAACGCATCCCAAAAATTTTTCAGTTAACCAGACACTCTGAAACAGTGTCCAGGAAAAAAAAAGGCCCAGTCCAATCTACACAGATGAAATTGATCTTCACCTTCCACTCAGTATAACTCACTAGAAAAAACAACAAATCAGGATGAGTTTGTTATCAGTTTTACATCCACCCAAAACACTCTATGGCAATCGAACACAACCACATAGGAGATGGGGCAACTCTACATCTTGGCCCTGTTACTGCTCTCCTGCTGGAGACGTTCTCCTGCATCCTGTGCCGGATAGACTTCAAATACCAGCTAACCCCAATAGCCCAATTTGATGTGTTCTGCACAATGGCAATGAACAGGTGAGTGTTTATGGAACAAGAAGTAAAAAAAGATTGGTCAGCTGGAGCCCAGGCTGGTTTTGAAAGAATTGGACAAAATAAGTTTGCTCTAAGATCAGACACATCCTTCCAAATCACTGGGAGACAGCAAACAGGGGATCTCAAAGCCCCATGTCAATAGTCACACTTTGAACAAGCATGACATTTGAAGGAATTTTAGCGTGTGAGCTGAGCTCTCTCCTCTAGACAAATTGCAACAGGTACTTACAAATAATGTGGGGTTTTTTTAGGCAAAAGCAATCATCATCAACCCTAAAAATCACTAAAGCAATACAGCAAGTGCTAAATTGTGGCTGATCGTTATTGAAAGACAAATGGTTTAAGAAAACCAGGTGGACCATACTATACACGCTGTGGTCAGTGTTGTCTGTCTTCTAACAGGTAAGATTTTCAGTCATGCAAGTTTAACAAAGAAACTGGAAACACTCAAAGCTAAATTAGACAGAAAAACTCAGAATCCAAAGCTTCTTGAAGTCCCTCCAGCTTCAGACAAACTTAAAGTCTTTGTCAGAAAATGACGGAAGGCTAAACAGCCCTAAGACTCCTCCATGGCCACAGGATGTTACCAATCATCCAGCTTGGCCCAGTGCTACAGATTTCCTTGCTCTTTCTCCTTTCTTTGGGCAGAATGCCTTCTCCTTTGTAGCACCTCACCATCTGGTCCAGCCCAAAGGTACATCCCTGTTTTATCAGTTCAGCACCTCTATTCACATTTCCCTTGAAAATGCATGTGCCAGATAAGGACAAATTTCTTCCAGATGTCAGAAACTGAACATAATCACATCCTTGTACAGAAAGAGCTGATATTATGTGATGGGAACACTGCGCAATAATTAGAAATGGAAAAAAGTCTCTTCTAGAGGCCAGTGTTTAACTCTCCATCAAGACATTTTAAGTCTTTAATTTCTCCATAGTATTCCCTAACTAAGCCATTCAGAATTTATCTAAATAAAGGAAGTCTTGGGAACATGTTAAAATATATGGTCTATATTCTGAAGAATGACAAATTGCAAAGATGATAAAGACAAACCTCCCTTAAATCCAGCTTGGTCCTAGAGTTTGTCCTGTCCAGCTCAAGGGGAGTGTCATTTCCCCCTCACAGCTTCCCCTAAGGGACTTGGCTGCACCTCACCTTGAGAGACATCAATTCAGCATTCCCACTTCTGGGTAAAGGAGTGAAGAGGAATTCTCCGTGTTGTAGCTATAAACTCCAAGTTACACATATGGGATGTTTTCTAGATGCAAGGCATATTTACTTGGCTCCTTGCCACTACAACTTTCCTCATACAATGGGAACAAAACAAATGCACCCCTTGTTCCAAAATCCAAGTGTGGTAAATGCATAAGATTGAATGATTGCTGCCATCATGGCGGTTTATGACTTACTACATTTAGCCTGGTTCTTTGTAGCTGTGTGAATATATATTATGCTGTTTCATATGAGAGTAAATCTGGTTTTGATTAGGCTTGTAGAGAGCTGTCAGAAAGTCAGACTCGAGCAAACAAGCCCCTGTAGGTTCACTTGGAAAAGCCCATAAGAAGTCTGATGTTCATTTAAATGAGGCTCAGAAAGAAACACAAACCTGAAAGTTGCCAGTGTTTATAAAAAGATTTTTCTTTTTCTTTAGGGGCAGAGAAGGCTAGAGGAGGAGTTATTCTGAGAATGGGCCTAGTCAGAAAGCAGCCTTGGGCCCAGATTCTTATTCCTGCACACAAAGCAGAGGAAAAACATGCTTATGCAGGCAGCCTGGGCTATAGTACGGCCAGAATAAATCCCTCCCTTGAAGCAAAGCCCAGCAGTGGAGGTGCAGCACAGCTCTACTGTACAGTCTTTTCTGAAACCATTAGGTTGTGGCAGTGGCTAAAACAAGTTCTGGGAATACTTCCCTACACATGGCTTGTTTAATTGATGTTTTTCTACACACTTCTGAGCCTTGGTTGAGGAAATCAGCCTGGGCTGCAGCCCAGATGGCAAGGCAAGATGGTTCACAGCACCTGAGCTCCTCCAGGCCTAGCTCAGGTCTTCCCATGGGGCTGGATCCCCAGAGCACGGTCCACATCCTACACGCAAATGCCCTTATGTGCAGTAGCATTTCACCCTGCTTGGGATGGATATGCCAACCAGTCCCTTCAGCTTCTGCTCTGCTTTTGTTTTCTTAAGTGCTCACTGGTTTATATACCCAAGTTTTTAGCTGTCAGGGGGTGAAGTCTGCACTTCCAGTCTGGATGATGACAGTGATCAGTCATCTTCAACTCCCACCCCGTGCTGTCTGAGACGCTGCTTACAGTTGGTTTTACTTAGAAGGCATCGCCTGAACGCCCTGCCTCTGGTGTTTCTGAGGCAAGCAGGCTGGCTGCTCCCTGCCCCTCTCCCTTTCATGCATACATATATGCATCCTCAGCTCTCCCACACCCCTGGCTCACACATTCTCCATATGAAGATAGTAGTCGTCTTTGCCTGCCTCTGCCTTGTCTGTGTCCCACAGGCTCCCCTCCCCATGTGTGGATCCATGGCTGTTCTCCAGAGCCTTCTTCAAGGTGCCTGCTGGCACGCCAACCCCCACAGACCTGTCTCTCAGGTTTTGGGAGAACATCTCCCACTGCCAGGCTGCTGTAAATCCAGCAGCACATCCCAAAGTCTCTAGCTGCCTGTTTTTTCCTGTGGGATTCACCTGCCTCTGCATGCATGTGCACACATGGGTCTTGTCTGCTGCTCCTGCTCAGCACTTTCTCAACACACTTTTATCCTGCCAAGCTGGGACAGAGGACAGACATAGCCTCTGAGATCCCTGGGCCAAAATCCAGGGTACAGAGCTTCCCCCAGGACCTCCTCCAGCTACCTGTCCCCAGCTCTCTGGGGGTCAAACGTGCCCCATCCCTGTGCTGCCAGCATGCAAGTGTCCTGGGCTTCAGGCTACTGCTTCAGACAGCAGAAAGGACAGACCTCCTCAGGACTTTGGCATCACAATTGCTAATCATTTAACAGGGTGAAAAACAAGCAGATCTGAATACAACTTTGAGGTCATGCATACCTGTGTCTTTGACCATGCCAGATCAGCATTTAAGCCTTCAGTGGGGAAATTGGTGTGTTGGACCCCAGAGAGAGAAAATTTCTCTTTCCTTTCTCTTCATTTCTGTCTGGCCATCCAGCCAAATGCTTACAGAGATGTTGCAGCATCTGCATATAAACAGCATAATAATAAGAACATAATATAAGCAGCATAAGAAGAAGAACAAAGTCTCTTGATGCGCACTGCAAGGTCCTGGGGATAGTTTGGGAGTCTCTCAGTATTGAAATCTTCTTATTAATTATTTTTGTCATTGCTTGCAGGAAGGTGGGAAAGCACTGGCCTGCTCAGTAGGGCAAGTGACAGGTGCTGCCCTCATTTTAATCAGAACTTCTCCTTCCTACCATTCCAGGGTCAGGCCACATTTGGCTGAACACACATGTGCTAATTGTAGGAAGCAGTTAATAGGCACAAAGAATTATCTGTATCTTATCTAGTGCTGGCATTTTATTAATTGTTCGCAAAGACTGAGGCTTTTCAGACTTTCATTTTAATTAGAAGGAACAGTTGCCAAAAGCTATTTCTCTCAGGAAACTTTCACCATTCATTGAAGTCATCATTTATCTGATACTATTACAAGGCTGCATTAAAAAAAACCAAACAACTTATAAGAACAGCCCATCTATTCAGGTTCTGAAAAATCTCCTAGACAGCAGCTGGGGGAAGAACTTGCCTTGTGAAAAACCTCCTGTCCTTGGCTCAGACGAATCTCCCAAGCAGCTTTGCTCCCTGCGTGCATTCCGTGCTTCAGGGAGATGTGAGGAGGCTAAGACTAAGCCTGTTCAAAAATACAGGAAAAGTCTACCATTACCTGCAGGAAAGCTTAAAGGCCCACTTACATTTCAGAGGTGACTCAGGGAGGCTTTCCATGTAGAGGCAATCTGCTTTTTGATCCCATTCCCTCTAATCCTCCCTCCCTGCCTCTACTGCTGATAGGGATTTGTGTATGTAAACATTCATCCATTGTTTTTATTTATACTAGATGACAGAGCTGTTTGAACTACACAGTACTCCGGCACAGGCAGGGATTGCTGCCATGCAGTGGGAAGGTGGATGGGCCTACATCCACGGGACCAGGGCAGCACGTTGCACCAAGAGGTGGTAACAGTAAGACTGCATCTGCTGTGCAGACACACCACCTGCAAAATCCAGCCCTTTCCTGGAGGAAGAACCATGGGGACAATAACTGCATCCTGCCCATGCACAGAAACTTAGATATATTAACAGGGTATTTTGGTGACAGAGGCAGCCCGGTAGATGTTGCCTGCTTGGCCATTACTGGTTGCACAGTTCAGACATGAAGCAATGACATCAAATCATTCCTGGCCTGGGGAAAGCCCCATCCAGTCACGGGAATAGACTTCAAAGTTCTGGACAGCCCAAAACTTACAGAGAAACAGCACAAATCCAGAAGCATCACAGAAAGTTCTTTCACAGGTGCAATTTGTCTGTGACAAGTGACACATGTATTGTGGAGATGGCTATGATGGTGCTCAGCAAATTTAAAAGATGGACAAAAAGTATTTCTCAAGAAATGAGCTACATCATTGATCCATCAAAAAGTAAGGAGTGAGAACACTTATAAAATATTTTAATCTTATTTTAAGCTCTTGCAGCAAACCATCACATACACAAATTACTTTATTTTCATAAGGAATTTCTAGTATTTCATTTTGTTAATACTGAGAGAGACCATCTGTCCACCGAATGGTACCCTATATTTCAACAAGTTTATAGTGACGCTCTTAGCATTTATTTATTCTCTTGCAAAGTGGATATAAACAGAGCTAAATAAGATATATTCCTTTGTAATATCAAGCTTCAGAAAGTTTCTTTTACTGCTACTAAAACTCTAAGGTTGGTGGTTAAACTCCACCCAGGCAACTGGAACACACCACAATGCATCACAGCATCCACAGACACCACTGTCACAGTATGCATGCAAATGGATGTCCAAAGTTCAGGATTTCTAAAATAACTGTGCCACCCACATGAAAGACATTTAGAGATGGAAAATCAAGAGCCCACAAAAAGTGTTTGGATGAGTTGTCATTTTAGGGGAAAAAGACTCGGCAGTTTGAAATAACTGAGGATAATAAAGCCTATTAATTGATCACAGATATTGAAACACTCCCACAGAGATGCTACAATGAAATTGATAAATGTATGATCCAAAGCTCTTGTCAGGCCTTATCCTGAATACTGTACACCATTGCTCAAGAAAGACTGATTGAAACAGAAATATACCCAGGGCCACCCAAACAGGATAATCAAAGGAATGAAGAGCCTCTCTCTTCAGAGAAGATGGAAAGATTTGGCTTTTCTAGCCTAGAGAAACAAAAGCTAAGAGAAGAGACAATTGCCCTCATCAGTAGGGCAAATAGCAAAGGAGGGAACAAGGACTTCTGAAGATAAAGAATGATACTGGCTTAAGAACAAAGAGATACAGCCTGGAAGTGAATAAATTTGGTCTGGGAATCAGAATAAAGTTTCTAAGCATTGGAGAAGTTAAATTCTGGAACAACACTGCAATGAGAGATACAGCGTAGTGCAGAACAAACTTGTTTTTAAAACAGCAATTAATAAGATTAAGAACTTGATTATACAAAGCAGTTACTGTGACAGCAGGGCTCCTTTCAGCTCTACCCTGATAGCTCAGCAGATGTGTTTGACCCTGTCTTTGATTAGAAAATCAAGAGAAGGTGCAGCTGAAGGCAGGGAGCATGCTTCTAACTCAGAGACCTTGCAGAATTGATTAGGAAAACAATTCTTCCAGTAATAGGCAAAGCAAACAGTGGAGCAACTAGCCAGCCAGCCATCACAACTAACAACCACTCAAAATACAACAATTTTGCAAGATGACATTTTCTTGAAGTATGTAAGAACTAGAAATAATTTTTAAAGGGACAAATGTTAAAAGTAGTTAGTTTTTCAATGTGATTTTCAGTTTGAGGTTTGTTTGGTTTTTTTAAGGTAAAAGTTCTTTGAGAAGATCAGTCAGAACATGACCAGGCAAATATCATACGCTTTAGAGAGCCACGTTAATTTGAAAACTTGACCCCCCAAAAAACTAAACATAAAACTTAAAACCAGTTTCTCCAAAAATGGATTGATAGAGATGTTAATCTCATCACCTGTATGTCAGGATTTTTCACATCTTTGTCAGGCAGCAACCTTTAACAGTTCAATGAGAAAGCTAATTCTCCATTTGCCATCTGTTGATACTGCTCAGATCTGTAACGTTTATACCTTTATTTGCAAACCTCACTTTGACAATCAGCTTTTAAAACTGCAGTTGAAGCAAAACCTGCTTTTTCTGTACATAAGGCAATAGTGCCATCTCGTGGGAAATACCGCCTCGCTGGGCAAGCATGTGCCATGGGTCCTCGGGTCTGCTGCACGCGTGCTACACCCACAACTGCCCATCACATCTCAATCCTGCTTCTCCTACTGACGTTTTCAGTCCATTTTATCTAATTTTGTGCCTCTTTACCTTTTTAATGGCTTTTACCTTCAGTCTCTGCAGAGCCAAAACAGCCAGCATTTTACACACCAGGGGGCACTGGAAACCTTTTTAGATTTAGGATGTCATCCCTCTCACAAAGGGAAAATAAGAATTCATCAGCTTCTTCCATGAGCGGTGGAAGTGCGCCAGGAACAAGGTCCTTTCTCCAGTAAGCTCCATGTGCATGGCTCCTTGGTGAAGAAGGGAACTGATTAACCCAAATCAGCTTCCTTTTACACAAAGCAGGTGTTGAACAGAAACTGGCTGCCTGCTTAAGACTCCAGCCTTTCTGCAAGGCTTCTCCTCCTACCACCGTGCTGGTCTGTTGCAACTCCTCAAAGGCTTTAAGGGCTCTCCTGACAGAATTACAGCAGCCTGTAACCCTATCTGGGCTCAGGTCAACCTACTTCTTTGTAAGCAAATAAAAGTAAATCCCAGCACAGCTGTTTTGGTTTTTTTTCTATATCCCTGATAAAGGTAGTGAGTTCTGGAGCCATGAGATAGATATTAACCAGAAATAGGGACTAAATAGGATCCTGTATTCACACCAAATTTCCTCTTGCAGCCTGCAGAAGTGCACTGCGCTCAGTAGTTCAAGACATGCTCAGGAATGAAACTCAGGCTGGCCAGGCATCATCTTCTATGACACTGAGCAGGTCAAGTGCTGTTAGTGTAAGTTACAAAGAGTTTAGGCTTAGTATTTCATTAATTCTCTAACAAAATAACCAATTTACAATATAGTTTTGAGGTACTAGTTTAAAACATGCTTTTTATTCAGACCAATTGAAATGGACATGTTATTTAGATTGCTGTTAGTCATTCCTGAAATTCCAGTCTGAGTGAGTGTAGTGGGTCTGTCTGAGCTGATTTTCCCCATACAGCCTTCATGCTGCAGTACTGGAAGCCAGAAGGTGTTGATAACACACAGCCTTGTTTTGACGGGGTGTGTGTGTGGGGGGGCAAGATTTGGGAGGGGATACAACCCGGACAGCCGACCCGAGCTGACCAATAGGATATTCCATACCATATGACGTCAGCTCAACTATAAAGGGAGGAGGACGGGGGGATCCTGGGAAGACATTTGTCCTCCGAGCAACCGGTACGCGTTCTGGAGCCCTGCTTCCCGGGACAGGCCCGACACCGCCTGCGGATGGGAAGTAGAGAGTAACGGCTTTGTTGCTTTTGCTTCGCGCGCGCGCGACCTTGCTTTCTCTGCTGTTTATTAAACCGCTTCTTATCATAACCCACGGGTTTTCCTTTTCCATCTTACTTTCTCCCCGCTTGCCTTGCTGACGGAGGTTTTGGTGGGGGGCAGGGGGAGTGATAGAGGGACTAGGGGTGGGCACCGGGCACCCAGCCAGGGTAAACCCACCACAGTGAGAAAAATATAGGGTACTAACTGGTATTAATCAATTAAAAATGATTAAATTCTAAATTTCAGATTCATTTCATTGATTGCATAGCTGAAGAATTTGAAGACAGTTCTTCATTTAAACCACAAGTTCTTCAGGTAGAGAAGTATAGCAAACACCGACTGAAAGTGAAAATAAAAATTGTATTTCTGTAGTAATGGACTGGCACAGCTCTGTGGTTTTAGTTGGGTGGTTCCTACCCAAATTACAGCAGCACGCAGAAATAATCAAGCCTCCCTTCCTGAGCAAAGGTGTGATGTTCAGGGTAAAGCCTTGGGGAGGACTTTGCACTGAGCCAGCTCATACTTCACATGCCCTCACATAAGCAACTCGCCTCAGCCTGAAGAGTAGTTGTTCACTTACTTGTGGCATGTAAAGTGCTTTTAAAGAATAAAACATTCCATTTCTGATCAAACCATAAAGCATGCATAAAGGTTTGGGAAAGGAAATCTGCCTGCATAGCATACACTAAATGCAGTATTGCAATATGAACAAGCTACCTTGAAAGCAGTCAAAGCTTAGCCCTAAGAAACAGAGGCGGAAAAAAAAATAAAAAAGAGGGAAAAAAGATAAAACAGACCTTCATATTTTCTGAATTTTATATTTGCATCACAAGAGACTCTGTTAAACCTTTGCTGTAAGCTATTTAACATAATGACATATTCTAATATTTCAAAAAAATCAGTATAGTCATTTTATACAATAAACTTTGTGTGATTTTTCTAAACTGCAACATTTTGCCTTATTTTTTTCCATTAAAGTACCCAAGATTCACGCTTTACCAGAAAACAGACAAAACTTGAAAAATACTTGTCACTTTTTTAAAACTCCATTTATTTTTTAATAACTAAAATGAGTCATCCATAAAAAGTGCAAACTGTATAAAAGTTCACAGAGCAAAATGGTTTCTGTGAATAGAGGATGATACTTCTAAATCAAACATTTGTCTTGTCCATGCTGCTCTGGGGGTGCAGGTATCACCAGCACAGAGACAAGTTTTCACTGAAGGTCCTGAACACAGTTTACAAAGTTAGGTGTCATATCTGCTCGTGATACATTATATTCCTCTGATGTAAAAGGCTAAATGCCATCTACTGTGAAGAGAAAGAATTAGCCTGAAATGGTCTCTCTTTACTGATTTTCTTTTAAAACAAAGAACTTTGAATGCAAGCCAAAGCCCTTTAAGCAAAAACAGTTTCACAGGAAGCAATACTAGCAGTGGTAAGCAGCACCTTTATGCTGACATTTTATTTTCAAGCAGGTAACATTACTTTGAGAACTGTGTTTTTGCAAGGTAGAAGTGCTGTTTTCTCAAAGCCACAAGAAAGTATAAACACACCACCCACTTCACGCCTTCCTCTGCTGACAGCACAAACAGAGCACTTGGTGTTGTACTATCTACCAAGTGACAGATACAGCTTCCACAAACACCACACCTGTGTATCAGCAATAGCCTGTGACAGATTTGCTTATGTGTGTTGTTCAAAACTATCAAAAACCTTCATAAAATGAATTGTACATTTCTTTAGCATACATACTTAGCATGCTGCACGACCCAAAGAAATACCGTAAAGTCTTGAAACTTAAAACACTCAATTTGAACATGTGCTAATGTAGCAAGCCACAACAAATAGATTTTAATTTATTTAATACAAAGCTAGACTACTTCATGCTACAGTAAGAAAATATTGTGTAGTTAACACCAATCAAAGATGGCTGACAAAGGTTACATAAAGCTGAAAGTCACTATTTAATTCTGATGGCACTTTTAACTGGATGACAAAGTTTTGCAGTATATACATGCAACATAAAAGTAAAGTTAAAAGGCTCAAATCCTGGAGGATGTACAAGCATATGTTTTCCATGGAGCATCTGGATAATTTTGGCCTTCACATTTACTTTCTTCAGGCTGTAGAGTATTTTCGCTTTAACTCTGCTCATTTCCAGAGCCTCCTACAAGACTGAATCAGCACCACAGCTCACTACCAGCGAGATTAGATGGGAGGACTCCAACCTCCTGCTCCCAACTTCCTTTCTCCTATCAGGATGCTGGGAGAATCTATCTAAGATAATTTCTGCATTTAAAATTTTCATTGTGCAGTAGCAAATTTAGCTGAGCCCTTTACCCTTACCATTACCCTTAGTATTAGGTTAATGGTTAGACACAATGATTTTGAAGTTCTTTTCCAACCTAAATAATTCCATGGTTCTATCTGCTAGCTCTGCATGAGTATTTATGTTATTGAGCTGCAAACACTGAAGAAGGAAGACTGAAGACATTTTGATGACATCACATTTTTCTAGAAATAGGTGATAAAACATCCACATATCTAGACTGACTCCAGGACAGCCTCTGAATTGAGACAGACAATCACCCTTCAAAGACCTGACATGCAAGAGAAATTCTCCAGCAATCTCTGAGTCCCTCACAAACATGTGCTGTTCTACATGAACACCTTGGCCCAATGGTGGTGCTTCTTTACATCTCGTGCAGTCTCACTTCCATTAGTGCATGTGCAAAGACTTTAAAATTAGCTCAAAACCTCACCTTTTTCCTGATATCAACACTTTCATCATGATCATACTGTTCTAAAACTATCCTGTAATAGAAGCCTTACCGGCTTTTTTTTTAATTAGTTTTCTCTTACTTTGAGACTAACTACTACCTGCTGAGGGACTAAGATAGATGGCCCACCAAGCACAGCAAATTTGGTTTTTATGGCAATTTTAGAGCTTTGAAAATACTAGTTCCTAGTAGCACCACAGGTGTGTGCAAGTCTGGAACTACCCTGACCCTCATGCCTGCCAAGAAAAACATAATTCCTTGATGTAGTCTTAGTTTTCACACAGTTGGTATGGAAACTTACTTCAATTCAAAATTGTAACAGACATGTTTTGGTAATTATATGCAGAAGACAAACACACAACACCTAATTTTAAAATAAACTACATCTCTCCTTAGCCCTTGGTAATTACAAGATTTTGAGAAACCCTTCATTTTTGTGTTCAAGATCATGCTCAGGACACCTAATTGTCTTCTGTTACCACATAAGTTGCAGGTATTCAATTTTTCCAGAAGTGTGATGGTTTTACTCGTGAGATCAGTGCAGAAATATACAGATTTACTTCAAGCTCCAATCCATAGCTGTGACCAACAATCAGGCTCTTAGAAGATGAAATCTATTGCTGTGCATTTTCTTTCCTGTCTCTCTTAGATAATAAGAAAGTACACCACACACATATGGGCTTTGTGTCCCCTTAGTTCATTTGGAATGTCTCATTCTGTTCTCCCCAATTACTAATGGGTCTAATTCCAATGAAAATACATCTGTAGAACTGGAGTCACAGCTGATCCATGGCTCATGGGGACCAATGATAGTCTGACAGGAATCTGATCCCGTCCCAAACTCTTAAGCCACACAAGAAGTTGAAAGAGCATGGATGTGTAAAGCTGTGTAAGATCCCTGCCAAGGAATCCTGTAACTTAATTTTAAGGACTAGTTTCAGAAATAAAAATATTTTTGCTCATGTTATTACAGTAGTAATAATGAAATGTCATGTTCCAGGGCACAGGCTGATTAGAAGAGGAGGTAGAAAGGAATTTTTCCTCCTTCTGATTGTTTATATTCCCAAATTGTGGAGATGAATTTGAGGGAAGCTCCACATACCATTGAAGCATCAGGTATTGACTGGAATGAGACAGGGGAGTTGGTGAATTAGACATCAGCTCCAGTATAACAAATCCTGTGTTTCTATGTATAAGCACACAGCCCCAAACAGCCACTTGTGTGGCTTGTATTTAAAGTGTTCACAAGAATTACTAATCTATCAGTCTGGTATGAAAGCCCATTAAAAGTGAAACCAAATAGGCCACCTCAAGCAAATATTTCAAGCCCACAAATAGTCAGTGGCACACTTAAAATATTTTAAGTTCCATACCACAAATTTTTATGATATTCATTTCTAAGTAACAATGAATTTAACAAGAACTATTAGTGTCTGGCTAAAGCATACACCTGGGCTGTCATAAGTAAATGTCAATAAAATCCTGGAATTGCTGGATTTAGTTGTTTATGACTGTTCTGTGCAACTTCTGCATCATAGTTGGAAAATTCAGTTTACTATAAGGACATACCTAAAAGGATGCTGTGTGAGACTGGCACATCCTATGAGTATTACTATTTTCTAAAATTGTAAATAAGCACCAATTAATGAAATTGTTTTCAAGTAACAGCTAACCTCAACATTCTGCAACGTTCACCATCTAGGTTATATTAAACATCCTATCAAAATAAACTGCATTGTTTGGTATGTGGAAAGCATTCTAGTTGCAATAATTTTATCTCCATCTGCAGGATTACAGCACAGGTTCCTCAGTGCTCTGCAAATTTTGCCAAATGAGTGTGATCCTGTATTGCATGCACCTTTTTTTTTTTTAAATCAGAAAGGTTGAATTAGTTTCTAAAATCATGAATAAGCCTTCTAAGATTCTAAAAAACACACTGAACAAGCTCTGTTTGGAGTGACAGCCATTCACATTATTGCGAGATTTGAGGTATTCTTGAAGAGAAAAGGCACCGGTGAAGTTGTTAGATCCAGATGTACTGAGTCACAGGAAGATGTTCAGTTAACGCCCTATTGAAGAAAAAGACACATTTCAGTACAACTATTTTTTTCTGAAACTACATTGGCTTGGCTTCAACATGGGCACACATTCATACTGTTCTCAGTCTCTCACTTCAACATCGCCACTTAGCTGTCCTTTGGATTTTGAAAGGCGTAGAGCCAGCAGGGAGGCAGAGAACTGTCTCTTGTGTAGGGAATAAAATTGGCTATAAAATTGGTCAGAATAAAGGCAACCAGCAGAGACAACTCATGATGGTGGTCTGAGCAGAGTGAAAAAACAACCTCTCCTCCAAGGCAGAAATTTCAGTGTTTTTCCAGAGAGAAGAGAAAGGTGCTGGAGCACCTGTCCTACAAAGACAGGCTCAGAGAGTTGAGATTGTTCAGCCTGGAGAAGAGAAGGCTCTGAGGAGACCTTACAGCAGCCTTCCAGTACCTGAAGGGGCCTACAAGAAAGCTGGGGAGGGACTGTTTACAAGGGCATATAGTGATAGGACAAGGGGCAATGGTTTTAAACTAGAGAAGGGTAGATTTAGATTAGACATTAGGAAGAAGTTATTATGAGAGTAGTGGAACACTCGAACAGGTTGCCTAGAGAGGTGGCAGAGGTCCCATCCCTGGAGACATTCAAGGCCAGGCTTGATGGGACTCTGAGCAACCTGATCTAGTTAGAGATGTCCCTGCTGACTGCAAGGGGGTTGGAGTAGGTGACATTTGAAGGTCCCTTCCAATCCAGTGCATTCTATGACTGTATGATTCTATTCCATAATATGCCCACTTACTTGGGCTTCCACTCCTCAGTGGCGAAGGACTGCGGCTTCGAGACAACTGCAAGACAAACAGAAAAGGAAACTTAGGTGTGCTAAAGAACTGTACCCAAAAAAGGCACCAGGGGACTCATCAACATTCAGAAAATTTCCACATGTCTATCAATGCAGCTCCACTGATACAAAGTTAAATGCAATCACCTTCTAGTTTCTTTCACACCCTGTAAACACACCAAAAAGTGAGTCTTACCCAAAGCCTCTCACTTTTTCAATATTCATATTTTAAGCTGAGGGCACCTATGTCAATTTTTATAAGATGAGCTAACAATTAGAAAAATGTACATGATTTTTACAGAAATAATTAAAAACATTATGTAACTATACCATATGCAGAACTCTGCTAAAGTTTCACATTCTTATTATTACCATCTCAGTTCCTCCCCTCCTGCCCACCCTACACTGATTTTCTGCTCCTTTGAGACAGAAATAGAGGACAAATTTAGATTACTAATTCCAGGAGGCAGGGACCGTGTGCTGTATGCGTACTGCAAGATGACTAGAATACTTCCAGATGATGCAATTAGTTATTCAGAAGGGTACTAAAGCAAGGGGGAGTAGGGGGAAAGCATTCTGAAATCCACAGTTGATACTTATAAGAATTTAAGTACGATCTGCTTCTTATACAGAATCTCCACTGACAATTATACCAGGCAATAACTGTTAGTTCAGCTTCACTTCACTCCAGACCCAGCAAAGGCATTTATTGCCAATACTAAAATGTACGTGTGGCACATCAGCATTTTTAAAGGGTTGCCTACATTCTGAGTTTAAAAATACTTGGTGCTGTTTATATTGCAAGCATCCAGCTGGGGCTTACATGACGTGACAGAAGAGGACTGGTGCTGCAGCTGCGGCTCCTGCTTCTACTTCTACTTCTGCGAGACCACTACGAGAGAAAAGTTTGACAAATCTCTTTTGAGAGAAGGCCCTTAATAAAGACACTCAGCAAGCAGACTTGCCACACTGGAGACAAGGCTTGAGGACAGAGAATAAACATAGTGAACTTTCTCCTTAGAACAGGCTCTGCTAACAATCATCCATCTGCATAATGAAAACATTAAGGCAAATGGAGCTATTCATCCTAAAAACAGGATGAGGCACTAAACTCTAACTGATATTTGATATACAAAATTCCAGCCATAGAGGGAACAATAAAAAATTGATTTTTAAAAATTTCAAAATAGTGTTTAAAACCAATTACTTCCCTTAACATGTTACTTAGCAGAGGTACATACCAGAGCTCCTCTCTTTGTGACTGCCTCTCCCTTCACAATTACAATATCATTTTCCATCAGAGCAGGCCACACATGATAGGCCACCAAGGCAGCCGTGAAGTCAGAGTCAAAACTACGATGGTACCTGTTAAAACAGAGCACAAGACAAGACATGTCTGCATAGAAGTGCCAAAAGAAATACAATGCTTCAAATCATCAGTGCTGATAAAAAGCAGAATACTAGCTACAGCTCATAAACCTTTCTTGACAATATTTCCATATCACAAAATCAAGTATTCTTTAAGTGAGCCTGCAAAATAAATTTGTAAGACACACTTAGAAT
Source organism: Brachypteracias leptosomus (assembly GCA_013401335.1). Classification (NCBI taxonomy): domain Eukaryota; kingdom Metazoa; phylum Chordata; class Aves; order Coraciiformes; family Brachypteraciidae; genus Brachypteracias; species Brachypteracias leptosomus. The sequence goes on along the minus strand of VYZX01021016.1, from coordinate 98,460 downwards.
ATATCATTTACTCATACTGAGGGACTCTCCAATATCTCATGCTTCAGAAGGCCACCAGACTGGACTCTTGCATAAACCCCATACAAGGGTCCATGGATCCACTGACAGCTTAAATTTACTGAGCAGCATTTTGGCAGGCTTAGTCAACCCATCTTCCTGAAATGTCATGCTAAAACAAGACCTCTAATAAAGAATACTACAGAAATACTTTATCTCTACTATAAAGTTACATTCTAGTATCTTATGAGACAAGAGGCAATTTTAATAGGAAGATCCTCAGATAGTTATAGTGAAACAGTGGCTTTTTAGCTAAAAGAAATTATTTTTAAGGTCTGTACTAACATACCAGATATATATGACCTCCCTAAGTCTGCAATATTGGCTGAATAACACATATCTGGTTTTGTGGATTCAAACTCAAATCAAATACCAAATAATGGAAATTGAAAATAGCAATGCAACTATACATTGGTAATGTATATACGATAGCAATTTATATAAAACAATGTTGTAAACAGAGGCATGAAGCTCTGCATGGAAGAAGGTATATTTGGCCAGCCCTTTTACAGAAAGGTATAACACAACAAACAGAGCTCCGTGTACCACATACATGCTATATATGTAAATACACATATGCCACATTTCTCTGTATAGGTGGATAGATGTGTTTATATGTCTCCCACAGCAGCATGTATAAACTCATGACACCTGTTTTCTGAAGGCCACACATCAAACAGGTGGAGAAAACACCCCCAGACTACACTACAGCATTGCTGCCTTCCTAATTCAGCCAACGGCTTTGGGTATCAAACAGCCAACTGCCCAGTGTTTGGACAGGATCATCAAGTAGTCACATATGACTCTGCACTCTCCTGTTGAAGGGTTGCTTTTATCTTCATTTCTCCCCCTGGCTTCTCGAGCTCATCTCCATCTGTGTTCCATTCTATTTTAAATTATTAGACACCTCCTTATTAGTGTGGCTTTTCTTGCTTTTGAGAGCAATTTTTTTGGAGCTATCAACCCCATTAGTTGAAAGAATGCACTTGAAAGCATGGAAGTATCCTACAGTTCTCTGCCAGCTAACAAAGCAGCCAGGTTTTCATGGTGTGCATTTTTTAAACAAAATTCCCATTTTTAAAGGGCATTTTTCCTTTTTCTCAGCTCCAAACCAGAAGAGATGGGAGCATATTAAGATCCATATGGTGTACAGCAGCCACAGCCTGGAGGTCACAGCACACATGTTGATGATCCTCGTATCAGATGCGAACTGCCAGATCTCAGTAAGCATGACTTTCACAAAACGGGCCAGAAAGGAGAAACAAAGATGCACACATTTTGTAACCACTGGAGGCAGATAGAGACTAAACAGGGAAACAAAAGCTGATGATTAAATTTTCCTCTTAAAGAATAAATTAAATATACTCTGTAGACTGAAGTTTATCCAGAAACTTGCTGTGCTGTTCATTAAAAAAAAGCTGTTAACATTGGTCTACAACCTGGTATTTATAGATAATCAGAAACCTTAAAGACATAGCAAATCTACACTATAGGACAGAAATGTTTGCCTCAAATTAATGTTTAGCACCAATTTTAAACCTTAATATTAATTAGGAGAGAACTAAACTATAAAACCTGATGATTTTGTTTTAAGTATTAAGAATCTGACTGAAAAGAAAGAGTTCTTACTTGCTCTCACTGAAAAGTTCACCATCAGTACCAAAGGCAATATCAAGAGGAGGAACAAGTGTCTGCATTGAAAAAGCCACACGGCACAACTCTCGAATCAAAGTGCTGATCACAATGAAATCAATTTCTGGTGGAAATGAAATCTTCGGGTTGATGTTCATGGAGCGAATTACTTCCTGAAAATAAACACAACTAAGTAATTTGAGCTCACTAAGACTTTTATTCACAGGCAAGTATGGAAATCCCTCCTAAATATGCCTCGCAGCTTTTTACATTTAAAAATATCAGTATAAGAAGCTCCCATCAATGTTGTCATTGGCTATTCCAGTATATATTAGCTTCAGAAAGAATGTGCTGTTATTTTAGAGATAAAGTATGACCTGCATCATTGATGTCAATCTTACGAGGGAGATATAGTCTTCCCAGTAGAGCATAGAATTTAAGAAAAACATTAAATTTAGCTTATATTTATTTAGAATCATAGAATGTTTTAGGCTGGAAGAGACCTCTAGAGGTCACCTGCTCCAACATCCCTACACAAGCAGGGACATCTCTACCTAGGTCAGGCTGCTCAGAGACCCATCAAGCCTGACCTTGAATGACTCCAGCGATGGGGCCTCCACCACCTCTCTGGGCAGCCCATTCCAGTGATCTATCACCCTCATGTTAAAGAGCTTTTTTCTAATATCCAGTCTAAATCTATCCTTTCCTAGCTTAAAACCATTACTCCTGGTCCTATCATTACAGATGCTTTGGAATAGACCTTCTCCTGCCTTCATGTAGGCCCCCTTCAGGCACTGGAACGTCACTATAAGGTCCATCCGGAGCCTTCTCTTCTCCAAGCTGAATAGCCTCAACTCTCTCAGCCTGTCTTAAGACAGTTACATGGCACCTTGTAAAACAAACAAACTTATTCTGGCAGACAGAGGCGTTCTAGTCACAGGCAAATTAAACAAGGGCCATACCACATTATTTTATAAAAATGAACTGCTACAAGACAAAATCCAAGTGATAAAACTTTTTCTCCTTCTTCAGGTTACAGTGCATTTCTAGTTTACACCCTGCGAATTTATCAGCTACTGAAATAGATTCAATGTGTTACTTCCCCACTGCCCTTGACTTACATTGACACTGGCTTGAACGTCATATAAATCCTCATGGCGAACTATATAATCCAGGACGGTGTCTTCAAGTGACTCAGGCCCTGAATGACCTAGAGACAGAGTGTCTCTTACACGCATTTTGAACTGCCTGTAGGCCATCTTTGCTGCATGAAAAGACTCCTGCAAACATGAAGAACATCTTGTTAAATACAAGAGACTGAGATTAATTTTTTGTCAGTTATCTGAGAAGATGAGCTTTACCCAGTATCATTGTTGTAAGGAAGAATGTAAAACATTGCTGTAAAAGTGAAAGTTAAAAGCAGCACTCATCTGGGAGGACTTCTCTGATTAAATCAAGTGTGATTTATTTGTAGAAGGCAGGATTGAAAAGCTTCCCACCTAACCTTCTATTTTTATTCAGGATTCCATCATCCACCCACAACCACTGAAACTGTTCAAAGATACCAAGAGTGGAATTCAGAAACAACATTTTATGTGCCACAGCCCAACATGTTAGGTAGGAGCACCTCTTGTCTGGGAGGAAGAAAGGTTGAATTGGAGAGTGTGAACCAAATGACACAATGGGAAAAAACTTCAGTAAATGAAATTGTGCTTGGGATCATAAAAATTAAGAGACACATTGCCTCTCTGACACAGGTATGTACTACATCAATTTTGTAGAAAAGAAGATGAAGTACAGAAAAAAGAAAACAGATTTCTTCAGACTGAGCTCATAGAAAACATGAGGCATATAGGCATATAGGAAATTACAAGGGACTCAACAAAACATTTATTCTCTGTACTTCACAGAAACGCTAATTCACATACAATTTAACCCAATCCAGCCATAACATTTTATAAAACACTTTCTGACTTATAAAAGAAGAAATATTTTTTTCTTACCACAGCTGCAATGTATATTATCCTCTGCACCATCTCCGTGTCACTGATGTATGTCTTCAAAAGGGTCTCTGCATCCAGGCGTTCCTGAGCATAGATGTCACTGAAGCGAGCCACCAGGCAGGTGCGGCGAGAGGCGTTTGTCCGCCTGGCCCGGCCTGGGGAGCAGCTCCTCAGGGCCAGGGGACCAGGAGACCTGCTCTCACTGCGTCTTGGGGAAGGAGAGCGGCTCCGAACAAGCCTACAACAGGCAGGTAAAGAAGCACATGGTCACTTCACCATCCTCAGATGTTTTTTCCTCATGCAGAGTTTAGTGTCAATTTCATTATAAACAGAGTAAACTGAGATTTTGGGCCAACATAATTAAAGAAGTAGAACTGCAGCTGGTTAGTCTAATATCAAGGCATTTGTGTCAATACATTTTAAGGACTAGAGCCTGAACAATAAAATTAAAGTAATTCCTAAAGCGTGTGCAGCCAAGCACTTTGTTCTGGGGAAACCCACTTTTAACTAGTAATACTTTGGAGATTTATTCCTCCTTCAGTACCACCAAAGAGCTGTAAAGTCAAAGAAGTGAGAATAAAACAACAAGTTCTGCCCTGTAATGGTACAGTGTTCCAAGAGAACTTAGAAACACAAAACCTAACCATCTCTTTTTCTCCTGTACAGTTGCTTTCAATGTATTTTATAAAGCTGCTCCCTTTGCTGTTTTGCCAGAAACTTAACATAGCTCCCTAAAATTAAAACATTTAGGCACTATGTGAAATCAGCTAAAGAGTTTATGTTCCTTTGTAACAAAGTACAAAAGCTTAGCTTTTGTTTATATTTAAATTTCAAATGAGGAGGGAATTCATCCTACTTAACAAAAAATTTCTCTGATTCAGTGACTTCTCTGAATAATGCCTCTACCTGCTCTGGAGAACAGACTTCTGTGCATCCAGGATGGAAATCTCATCCCGCAGTATTTGAATCTGCTGCTCATAGTCATTCAGACGCTCTAACTTCCTCAGGGCATCCTTCTCTTGGGCACGGGAAGTCTTCAGACTTAACCACATAGAATAAAGTCAGTCTCAAGATGTCCTTCTACCAGTGCAAACCATCTATCATTTAATCCTCATCATCAAATAAAAAGAACAGAAAAAGAGGAGAAATATTGAGCAAGGTCCTTATGCTGAAATACTGGGAAATCAAGAGTTTAAAAAGCATACTTCAAAGCATACTTTTAATTACATTTTAAAATAAAAAAAGTGTACTGTGACAGGAGACTGGATACACTACGCTTCTATTATAGGAGGGATCACTGGTTAACATTTGGTATCCTTGTACTAGCGCAGATGATGGAGTGTGAGAAAGAAACTGGTTTCTTTCTTGTGTTTAAGATATTAACTAAATCAGCCCAGTTTTCTTTCCTACAGTATAAGACTCTAGGTATTTCATTACATCAGGTTCTTGAGTTCTTTTCTTCACTAGAACATATTAGTGAGTCAAAGGATATCACCAATGTTATTATTTAAGTAATATCAAAAGCTAATGATTCCTCTCCTCAAGAGAAGCAATGCTTCTCAAGCATTGGCAGACAACCATTTAATCAACTTTATCTTCTGTCCTTTACACTTAAAGTTAGAAAGTATCCCAACATCTCTGCTTTCCCTTCTAACACAGATATTACTGTTTTCCTCTTTCCAGAAGCCAGATTTTGTAGGCACTCTGTCCTTCCTTTTCTTTACTGAAGGATGCTGGTGAGATTTTTGAGGATCTGAACCAATGAAAGCTGTAGTGTTAAAGCTACCAATTGCAAGCTATCTGTTCTGACTTTTAAAGGAGCAGGTTAACTGAGAGGACCATAGGTCATAAGGCCAGCACTTCTGCCAAGAGGAAAGACTGTCCTCCTAACCTGGGTAGGAAAGGCTGTAGATACTATTATAATCCCATGGACATCCTTACTAAGCTCCCCCAGCAAGGATTTCTAGCAGAATACTAAAAAAGGGAGAAGGAATTCTAATATAAAGAACAACTTGAAAAGGTAAGTAGATTTGGAAAGATGCATTCTAGAGAAGGAGATGGGGGAAAAATCATTATGTATGCCACAAAAAGTGAAAAAAACCCCTATATAATGTATAGCACACTAATCAGGCTTTCCTTAAATTGCTATGATAGACAACGCAGACAGACCAATGCAGTGTAAATAACTACCCAACAGAAAGGATAAATAAAAAGTAATCATTTCACTTTTGTATTATTTCTTTTTGTTATTTACTCCTATTCACATAGGGGAAGTTTTAAAGCAATTTGTGATGGTCTTTATCTCCCTGCTGTGAGATCCACAAGGCTTCCATCTTTCCATCAAGGCAGCAGGTAATGACTACAAATATAGATGCTCAATTATGGGTCAGTCTATATCAGGAGAGGGGGAAAAAAAAAACCAAAACCAAAAATCTAGCAAAAGTACAAACATGAGAACACATGACAGACTGAAACCAGCAGAAATACCTGCATCTTTCATTGTTCATCACAAGTCACATGGTAAGCCACAAACATAAGAAAAGCCACCACTGAAAATGTTTCTTTCTAAGAAAAGCTAAATACCAAAAGGAAAAAGACAACTTTAAGACAGACATTTATGAATCACTGATACTGACTTTTGTAAGCCTTGACACTAATCCTTTCCATGCTAATTAGAATTATTCAGTTTCCCCTGTTCCATTGTCCATTCACTCTACTCTAAATATTATTCTGAAATGAAGACAGTATCAGCATCTTTCTGTTAAGGTTAAAGAGATGTAGATGCTACCAAAAAAAAAAAAAAAAAAAAAGGGATCAAACAAGGCAAAACATGGTTCTTAGAAAAATCAGAACAGTTTTTATAACTGCTCCAGGTTTGAGAGGATCTCTATGCACAAACTCACCCAGGACACCATACTTAGTAAAAACACGATGAGATTTATTGCTCTGTTAAATCCTGCGGAAGTGGTGATTAGTGTAGTGTGTTCCCCTTTAAGAAAAGTCTGCTCTCCTCCAAGCGGCAAGCAGGGTGCCTTTCCCGTTAAGCCAATCCTGCCAACCCACTGACTGGCGAGAGACCGCTGAAGAAAAGGGCAATCAAAAATGGAATCATCGCAGAGGAGGAGACAGACGCAGCGCCCGAGGCGTCCCCCGGAAAAACATGGAGCCGCTCCGTGTCCCTAGTTTCTCCATCCCGGCTCTGAGCTGTCTTTTTATACCCTCAGTAGTTTCAGTGAGAATACTGACTAGAGGTTGCTGCATGCACGGTCAGCACATTCAATAGGGCCTGCAGGTGGGTGCTCTGCTTGGCTAACAGAGCTTCCCAAATTGCTACACGTTGTTCACAACAACCCAGATTCTCACAGTGGATCCCAGCTTGTATCCCTCTTTCCTAAGGTTGCATTCTCACAGTATAGTCCAGCTTGTAATTTTCTATCCCTCACACAATAACCCACATTTATTTTAAGGCTATACCTAGTGTTTTAAACTCCATCATCTAACCATTTAAAACTAAATGGGCGTCTTCAGCCATTTTCTCAGAAGAAAATACAACAGCCTTCAATTTGTGTCAGTTATCTGCTTAATGCTGTTTAGCTAAAGAAGCCCACTGCTACTTTTCAGTTTCAAAGAATTTATTAATGATAAAGTCCCTCACAGTTCCCCCAGTACTTGGGCTAAGTCTAACTCCTTGAGTCAGACTGCCTTAAAATTCAAGACAAGAACAACTCCACCTATGTAATTTTTGGCTAGATGCCTGTTTAACCTATTAAAGCTCCCTGCAACAGCAAAACTACAAGGTCTTGAGGTGACTGATTCAAGCTGTAAAACATTATTAATTACAACCAAATTTATAAAAATTTCTTCCTACCAATTTATATAACAGGTCCTCCTTACAGATCAAGAAAGCAAAGTCCTCTTGACCTCATTTACTTCAAAGTGAGTTGTCTGGCTTTAAGTTTTATTTATCCTTGGCATGAGTCTAAGCACCCTAGTAGTAAGCTTCCATTTATAATAGTACTAATAGGATTTTGTTCAGTCTGCATGTAACAACCATGTTTAGTACACTTCAGTTTTTGTCTACCTCTGAAGAAATTCCAAATACTTTAAAATGTTGATTGTCATTCATTTTTTAAAAGAATGTATTTTTCCTCATAATTCTGCAGCAAATAGCTAAATTCTGTCATAATATCTTGATATAACAAAAGGTTATACTGGCTATAGAATTTAATTATATTGAGTCTAGACCACATTTGCTCTATCACCCCAGGAAACCAAGATGTCTTGCAAGACTTGCTTTAAGTATGCAACCCAAACAGACTATAGACAAGAAGAATGGGGTAATCAGCCATTCCAAAAGTCTTAAAAAAACAAGTTTACAAACAAAGATGCAAAGGACACTCCTGGCAAACTGTTCCCTGTGCAAAAATTTCACATTTTGAAAAGATGATTCACAGCACATGAAAAATAGTAACTTTGCTTCAAAGGTTGAATACCCAGGCAGAAGATGCAAATGTAGAGTTCCAACTAAACTGAGAGCAAAACATGAATCCTAATTAGGTGGTGATTACAGAACTCCTGAATTCACAGCAAGACAGGAATTTTTATTCTTCTGTCAGTAGTACGAGTGGCACCATGAATTTCTGTCCAGTGTGCATTAAGACCTACATATGGGAATTGTGAGATGCTTTAATCCTTACTAATAGTTTTAATTGGGAAGACAGCAGTCAAGTGTCTAACAATCAAGAAGTTATATGAGCTACTTTTCACCAACAAATCAAAAGAGCCCATTTTACAGAAATACAAGTTTATACCTGAGGTAGCCATCCAATGAATTAAAATCCAAAGTGATCAACACTTGCTAGGAAAGTCCAGGGATGAAATCTGACAATTAATATTATTCTGGAAGCAATTATAAATATCCAGATATGAACAAGTGATATTCAATTTGATATTGGAAGTAAAAACTCTAATGCCCTGAGATTTTTGCTTATCTATCAGGAGTAGCTCATCCTGTCAGTTGCTCTAAAAGGAAAAGATAAACTCATTGACAATTATATCCTTTCCTACAGTGTAAGCAGCAAAGTGAGGTTTCCTCCATTTTTGAGAGCAGCAATGTTATTTAACTGAAAGGCTGCAACCATTTATTTAACAAGTATGACTATACTTCTGCTGTTGAAATGTCAGTTATCACAAGAATTCACATGCTGTTGGAACCGATTTTAACTACCTTTGTATTTTCTGATAATACAACATACACAAAAAAACCCCCAAACCAACAACAAACACATACACCCAAAACCAAACCAACAAAACCAAACCAAAACCCAAAACCAGCCAACCAAAAACCATCACCTGGGCCATATTTCATAACTGTGAGGAATTATTACTGTTTCTAGAACTGCCAGTAGGTCAAGCCATAAAAGAAAATTATTTTTAAGGACTCCTGCAGTGAAATTGAAAGGTTGGTTCCCCAGTTGTACCCTTACTGATCCAGATTAACTTCCCAGATGTGACTAACACACTTAGAAACTCAAAAAACATTTTTAAACCAGAGACATCAACATCACCGATAGCCATTACCTCTGTGCAGACAGGCAAAAGAACTTGGCAAAAATGGTCTAAAAGAAAAAGACATACAGAGAACTTGATCTAAAGACAGACTGAAGTGTCCTATTTAACACACAAGCTACTTCCAAGCACATCACAGCAAACTGCAAACAATGGTTTCTGGCTATATTCAGAATACGGTTCCCTCCTATTTAACTTCATCTACAAGAATCAAACACTATCAAGCTGCTATTTTCAAGATAATCCTTCTTCTATCCTAAGGAAAGGAGGACAGAAGTTCAGCCATAAGGGTTCTTCTCACTTGGACCTACTTACGCTAACCCTCTATAACACCTAGAAAGCAAGCTACAGGATATTAAGGACCTAGACCTACTTTTTGCTATAGCATAGGACAGTGTAGACTAAACAGAAGCTACTCAGGTAAATGACAGAGTGTCTCTGCATGCTGACTTCCTGCCACAAATACCCCAAGGTTCAGATTTTTCTTACTCTGCTTTTAGCTGAACAATTTCATCTTCTGCTGCCAAAAGAGCAGTGGCTGATTTGGTCTTTGTGTCTTCAAGAGCCAACTGGGTTTTTGCCAGACTGCAAGAAAAATTAATAAACCTTCATGGTAAAGGCAGAGATTCTCCTAGAGAATTTAATATAACAAATTGACTGTTTAAGCAGACCAAGTCCATTCCAATTTAATATATGAAAACAATCAGTGAGCTTTGTACAGACTATCAGCAGACAAATAGCCTATAAAAAGTCTCAGCTGACAATGCAGTAACAGAATTATTTTGCTATGACCCATTATTTGACTTGCCAAGCACAAAGTCCTGCAACTGGGTCAGAGCAACCCCAAGCACAAATACAGGCTGGGCAATGAGAGGACTGAGAGCAGCCCTGAGGAGAAAGACTTGGGGGTGCTGGTTGACGAAAAGCTTAACATGAGCCAGCAATCTGCAAGTGCAGCCCAGAAAGTCAGCTGTGTTCTGGGCTGTATCAAAAGCAGTGTGGCCAGCAGGTCAAGGGAGGTGATTCTGCCCCTCTGCTCCACTCTTGTGAAACCCCACCTGGAGTACTGCATCCAGCTCTGGAGCCCCCAACACAAGAGGGACATAGACCTGTTGGAGCTGGGTCCAGAGGAGGGCCATGAAGATGATCAGAGAAATGGAACACCTCTCTTACAAGGACAGGCTGAGAGAGTTGGGGTTGTTCAGCCTGGAGGAGACTCTGGGGAAACCTCATTGCAGCCTTCCAGTATCTGAAGAGGGCCTACAAGAAAGGTGGGGAGGGGCTTTTTACAAGGGCTTGTAGTGAAAGGATGAGGGGTAACGGCTTTAAAGTGGAAGAGAGCAGATTTAGATTAGAAATTAGGAATAAGTTTTTCATTCTGAGGGTGGTAAGTCACTGGAACAGGTTGCCCGGGGAGGTTGTAGATGCCCCAGCACTGGATGTGTTCAAGATCAGGTTGGATGGGGCTTTGAGAAACTTGGTCTACTGGAAGGTGTCCCTGCCCATAGCAGGGGAATTGGAACTAGATGATCTTTAAGGTCCCTTCAAACTCAAACCATTCTATGATTCAATGATTTTTCATTAAGACTAAATTCCGGTTTCTACATTGATTTCAACAATTTACACTGTTCAGAATGATTTCACTGTCCTTAGATGGGGTATCCTGGGACGTGAATTCTTTCTTCTGCACCTGGCCCCTGCCTGCCAACAACTACACAATCACGACTCCATACTGCATCACCTTGAAAGGATCAGTTCTGAAACTTTCACACACAACTTCACCTCTGATTGAATTACCACTTCCCAACACTCCACCTTCCAGACTTCTACCTTTGCAAACCACAGTTAACACCTCCCTGGCCTGACTGCACAGAGAAAGGCAACCTCAAAAACTACTAAAGCTGTGAAGCTGATTTTCTGCTTCTTGCAGAAGCTAGCCCAAAATGAGTTTTTCTTCTACTGCAAACTGCCACACACTCGCTCCCATCTCTGTTAGTGACTAACTTTCTTGTACTTCTCACCTTGACCATCCAACACACTTCTCCAGCTCATCAAATAATCTCTCTCTATCCACACAGGAACATGGGATAAAATGCCTCACACCCAAACCAACCTTTATATATACCTGAACCATAGAATGGCTGAAGTTGGAAGAAACCTCTGGAGATCATCTGGTCCAACACCCCTGCTCAAGCAGAGTAACTTCTCTATAGTTAGAAATATACAGAAAACCACTCCTTAGCTTAAAAACCTTCCAGACTGTCATTATTTTGGAAGGTTACCTTCTGGCAAACCAGTTGAAAGGCCAAGAAGGAGAAACTGTTCCCTTCTTCCAAATGCTGTGTGGTCACTCTGTTCCACCTTGTCACTTTTGATATTTAATGTATACTGTGAGAACACAAGATTTTTTTTTTGTCCCAACATCATCTTTTCAGGGAGATGCACTGATCTTTAACTCATTTAGAGTTGACTGAGATGCCTTTTTGGCAGTGAAATATTAGAATGTCTGCATTCATCCAAGATGAGACATAACAGATACAAATGTACATTGGTGAACAGGCAGCTGATGTCATCTCCCTTGCTTTCTATAAGGCCTTTGACATGGTTCCACACAACATCTTTTCTATAAATTGGAGAGAGATGGATTTGATGGATGGACTAATTGATGGATAAGGAATTGGCTGGATAGCTATGCCCAAAGAGTTGCAGTCAACATCTCAGTGTCCAAACAGATCAGTGACAAGCTGTGTCCCTCAGGGGTCTGTATCAGGACTGATACTGTTCAATATCTTTATTAATGACATAGACAGTAGGATAAAGTGCACCCTCAGCAAGTTTGCGGGTGACACCAAGCTGAATGGCACGGTTGATATTCTTGAAAGAATGGATTCCATCCAGAGGGACGTTGACAGGCTTGAGGAGAAGGGCCCATGTCAATCTCATGAATTTCAACAGCACAAGAAGGACATGAATCTGTTGGAGCAGGTGCAGTGGGGGGCCACAAAAATCAGAGGGATGTAATACCTCTCATATGAAGAAAGGCTGAGAGAACTGGGATTGTTTAGCTTGGAGAAGGCTTCAGGGAGACCTTATTGTAGCCTTTCAGTACTTAAAGGGGGCTTACAAGAAAGATGGAGAGAGACTTTACTTTTTACCCCTGTGCTAGTGATAGGACAAGGGGTAATGGTTTTGAAGTAAAAGAGAAAATATAATTGGCTATAACAAAGAAATTCTTTACCGTGAAGGTGGTGAGACACTGGAACGGCTTGCCCTGAGAAGTTATAGGTGTCCCATCCCTGGATTTGTTGAAGAACAGGTTGGATGGGTCTTTGAGTAACCTAATCTAGTGGAAAATGTCCCTGCCACCAGCAGGGTGATGATCTTTGACAATCCCTTCCAACCCAAACAACTCTGATTCTACAATTCTATGAAAGCAGGAGATACCTGCAAGATTTGAATACAGGATTAAATATCCTATTGAACCTCTTTTCTCTAATCTAGCCAATACAGCATGCAGTTCTGAGAACTTGATTTTATTGGAATCACTCAGTAAGAGCATTATATTATATCACTTATTGTACTGACCCAAGAACTGTGAACATTTATTTCTCTCATGCTAATAGGATGCATGCGAAAGTGTCTCACTTAGAGCTGCCTCTGAAATGGCCTCAGAACTGGCACTAACTTCACAAATTTGTTTCTGAAGCAATTAAATAATTTCAAAAATTCATAAAATGTGTTTTATGCAACTGGACAAGAACTGTTCAGTCCTAGTCACTTATTTGAAAATCTGTCTCTCTTTCTTCCTCCACAGTAGGTTTTGAGCTTCCTAGATGTTAATACACTACCATCTTGTAGGCCCCTCAGTAAGTGTTATACTATAGCTACTCAGTTCATTTTTATCAAGGTTTGCTCAGCATGCAATATTTCACCAGTTGTAATTCCACTGTGATGGTCATGCACTACACAAAACCATTTCTTCTAGAACGCTGGCATGTTTTCCAACTCTTCTGCCAGAAGCAAAGCTTACTAAGTCGATTTATGAATGTAGATATTACGGTATCATTTGTAGCCCACTTTGGACACACAGACAATCCAAAGCCTAAATGTGTTTTGAAGCTCTGATTTTTAAGCCAGAAATTAAATATTTTACAAATCTCCATTGGTATTTAGATGTCAGGAGAAAAAAATATGGCTTGCTGAAAAATAAAAAAAAAAAACAAGCAAAAAGAATCACAGTTAATTCTCCTACTCTTGTTGCACGTGGCTGAGCTGTAGATGAGTTGAAGTCAGTTCATCCTCCAGTTCTTGCAATTTCAAAGTCTGATTGCTGGCCAGCTCTCTCAGCTGCCTCTCTTTCTCGATTGAATCCTACAAAAAAACCCCACACCACATAGCTTGAACGTTCTACCTGACAGAATCCTTCAGCAATGTAGTATAGTGCTATTAGCAGATATATTTCTAAACATTTCAGTAAAGACCATTTCTAAAGTAACTGAAAACAAAAGCAACTGCACACCTTCTAGAGACATAAGCAACACCTTCCAGACACACAAAACAAATATTCAATTATATTACAAAAAATATTTGCTTCATTTGCACCTCATGGCAGAGAATATGGAAGGTCTGCATATGCAGATTTACTACCTGTATACACATCATCTGAACAGTGTTCTTGAAGATGTGTTGCATGTGGACTTTTTTTCCAGTCAATCATCTTCTGACTATATCACCAATTCAAGTAAAGTATTTGGGAATTCATGTACACAAAATAACAGAAAAAGTTATTGGAACAGAGGAGGCAACTACTGCCATTTCAGAAAGCACACTACTACACAATAGATTTACTCGATGCTACTGGAATTAAATAAGTAACTGTGCAGCAGGCTTTTCTTAAAATTTTTAATGTCATGTTCAATGACAAAACCATAACTGGTGCACCAGGTGTACTGGCAATTAATATCATTATTTTACATTTTAGGGGTTTCTGGTAAAACCCTATTCCTGGAACACACCAGAATCTGACTCCTAAGGGATATCACTTTCATTTGTCCTTCTTTTAATTGCGAAAGATCTTGACAAAAAGAAGAAGTCAGAGAACACAGAGACATCACTGTCAAATCTCAAGATCTTTAATGTTTTCCCCTAGTCTGCATCAACCAATGCTCTTAATTTCTTTCAAAGCACAAAGACACAGCAGATCTGTTTCTTCTGCTGAACTTATAGCACTGCAAACCCTTCAGTAAATCTCAAATACAAACTAACTTAAAACAAAGTCATGCGCATGGTGGTATCATGATGGACACCAGCACTTATTTTTGCCCCCTTCTGGAGATATTCAGATACTAAACAAAGATTATCTTTTTTCTTAAATAAATAAAATAAATAAATAAAAGGAGCTCACATAAATGCATGGCATTTGTACACACCTCCAGCTTACACATGTATTTTTACATAGTGTTAGGTTTTTACTAATGGAGACATGGCATAAATAATTCTATGTTGTCTCTGCAAATGTAAGTGTAGCATAGTTCTTTATCTAGAACGGGAAAGCAGTACAAGAACACTGCTTCCCTTACAAATCAAATTCCTCCATATTATCAATGATTGTTATGAAACAGCATAAGTCCTAAAAGGCCAAAATTAACTTTAAGGACCTCTTTTGATTTCCCTTTCAAAGGAAAGGCAAGATGAGATAGAAATAGTATAGTTGTCTCCATGAGTAACTAAGGACATAAGACATTAAGCAAAATCAGGGAGGGAGGCTATTATTAACAGAAAGTCATTAAAGCTCTCCTGTGGGTATAAATTCACACATTCTATTCTCTTAAAATAAATTTCATGCATACCCGAATGAGAGAGAGGTTGGTTTCAAAGGGCCTTCCTGAAGTAGCACAGGAAAAACAAGTACCCAGCCATGGCAGGAGACGAGTTTTTATTGTTTCCACACCTGCATAATGCCCACCTAAGAAAACGTATAAAGAAATTGTGAGAACCAGAGCTTGAGAAGATAACACACGTGAAATGTGTTAGTAATAAGACAAGACACTGATTTACCTTCTCGAGACGTTTCATTGAGGATTTGGAAGAGCTGCCGTTGAATCTCAGAATTCAATTCTATTATTTCACAGCATCGGTTCAGATTCTGATCACAGGAATTTATCTGTAAATTAATACATATTAATAAACCTGCCTGGGTTTTCTTAAAATTATTCCTGTGATGATCATTATTTTCCCCCCTATAATTGCATTCACAACCTTTTTTTACTGTATCCACTAGAATACTCACCTTTAAAAGATTCACATTGTCAACAGGTAAATGAACAAGACACCAGGACTTCTACCACCCAGTTAACTCATTATTTAAGAAAAGTTACTCCTTTCCTCATTCATGAAGAATATGCAACCACAAATATTTCTAAAAGAAGAATCATAATTATGGGTTTGTGTTAAAATCTTTCCAGACTTTTTAAAATAAGATAGGAGATTGTTGAATGAAAAAATGTATTAGTCCAAAATCTGATTTTTCATATTAGCTGAAATAATACATATAAGGCTATCATTCTGCTTTGTCAACAGCCACATGAAGCCTCCATGCAATTTAACCTGACTTTTAAGAGTTACCAGCTGAAACAAGTACTACTGAAGAATGGGTAAAATTCAGCATTATGCCTAGAAAACAACTGGACAGCAAAACTACACCACTTTCAGCAAATGCATTTCTGAAAAGTAATCGAAGGGGTTAATCTGTCCAGGACACTACTGCACCTGCCTGGACGACACATACTTTATACCTGCTTCCTTAATCTTTATCCATACCCTGTGGGTATCACCTTCAACACAGATTACCCTCTAGATCTTCAGCCTTTAATGGCTCCATGGGGTTTTTACAAGCTTCCAAAGCAGCTAAAACTCCCACCCATGCCCCTGTCAGCTTGCATTTTGATTGCTGCAACATGCTTTCCTATAGCCTCAAGGTGCACAGTCTCACCCTGCTAACCTCTGCCAGAAGACCAGTGCAAAATGAGTTTTTCCTGCTCATTAGACCAACATAACACCCATGGTGCTTCCATCTGCCAACAATTTTTCTGTAACAACATCCTGAAATTGCTCATCTTCATTTCCCAAGACCTCCGAGACTACACCCACCTCACTTATTATGGAGAGATCAACTCCCACAATAGTGGGAGCTCATCCCTCCAGAGGTCTACCTCCACCATCCATTTGCAAGATTTTAAAATGTACACTTCTCTTCTTCCTCCTCTGATGTCCTGTACTCTGTGGTAGCTTTACCAGCCACCCTCAGACTCCTCCTTAAAATTGTTATTTGCCATGAATGCTGCAGAGAGCTACACTGGCTATTAATATGCTGCAACTCCTACATACCATGAAGTAAAAAAAGAAAAAGAACTGACATCCCTTGAAAAGGCTGCATCTGCTCAGCACCTTTTCTGACTAACCACAGCACACACAGTAGATGGTTACAGGCTCATGACCAAATCACGGCCATACCAGCGTTCTGAATCTAATGACAACTGAGGGCACAGAAATGAGAAATCCGTCAAGATTTTTCCGCTGAGAAAATTCATGATTGTCAAATCTCGGGTCCACTCATCTCCTCTTTTCCTAATTTTATGTCTTCTCTACTGCTTCCACTGTTTTTCCTCCTCGATATTCTCTTACCTCTTCCTACTTCCATACATCCCATTACATCTATCTGCGGCCTTCTCACCCACACCAAAAACCTTTCCTCACACCTGCTTCCCCCCTTCCAAAGCCCTTCTGCAGCTCTCCTGTCTTGCGGCAGCCTCCCAGCTCCAACACGTTTCCCACCCAGAAGAGCTAGGAAGTTCGATAACCCTGTTCTCACTTTAAACATTCTTTCTCCTCACATTTTCCTGACCGGTGCCAGGCCACAGGTGACTTCTGAGCACGCCATCATCCTTACATCTGCTGGTCTTTTACCAAAACCCTTTTTCCTCATGCACACTCGGTCATTACAGCTCAAATACCACTTTTAACCTCCAGTCCTTGCTTCCACCGAACCTTGTCACCCGTAACAAAACAGCCGAAGCTGTGACGCTACCGGCACGGGGTGTTACTATGGTGGTACCGGGGTGCGTGTGCCGGTCAACACTCCAAACAGGCCTTTCCAACCCCAAGCGGCGGCCGCTGCCTGCTCCCCACAGCCGGCTGCAGGCTTCGCACCGGGCTACGGGAACCCTCGCCCCCGGGAAAGGGGGGGGCTGCTCCGCGTCTCGCCGTCACCGCGGCAACTGCCGCACGGCCCGGGCTCCGCGGCAACAGCGGCCTCCCGCCCCCGAGCGCCCACGGGGGAGGCGGGCCGCCCTCCGCACAGTCCTCCAGCCCACGCCGGGGCCCCCCGCGGCTCACCTCGTAGTCCTGGTACCAGCTCTCCAGCTTCTCCTGCAGCAGCCGGCCGCTCTCCGCGCCGACCAGTCTCCTCAAGCCGTCGGCCATTGCGGGCTGTCAGCTCCTTCCCGGGGGTGGGATGGGACCAGCTGCGCTGTTATCCCCGTCCCTCCGGGAGCCCTCCTCGGGCGGCCGGCGAGCTGGTACCGCCGGCCCGGGCCCGCTGCTCTGGGCGACGCTGCTTTCGCGCCGCCTTTATAGTCGCGATTGTAACGTAGGCCGTGCCCGGCGCGGCGGTGGCTGCCATGGCGACGCGGGCAGGGCGCACCTCCGTTGTGGTAACGCGGCAGCCGCCCCCAGGCTGCCCGCGGTGCGGCCCGGCCCGGCCCGGCAGGAGGAATGCTCCCCTTAGCCGCCGCGTAACGCGTTTCTGAACCGGCGGCGAGGATCCGCCTCACGAAGCGGCACCGATTGCGCCCCGGCCGCCTCTCCCCCTCCCCGCACCGTAAGGGGGCGCCCGCGGGCCCCGCGGTGGCGGCGACAGCAGCGGCGGCAGAGAAAGATGGCGGCGGCCGCCTCCGAGCAGGTCTGTCCTCGCCGAGATGCAGGCACGGGGAGGCAGCGGGGTTAGCACCGCCGCGGCGAGGTGGGGGAGCGAGGTCCTCCCTGCCACCCGCGGGGCCGCGGCTAGCCGCCCGAGCCGCGGCTCTGGCCGAGGGGCGCTGCTTGCGTAGGGGGCGCTCGGGCGGGGGCGCCATTTTCGCGACGGTTGCCGGGGCCGGTGTGGAGCCAGAGCCCGCCCGGCTCGGCGGTGTGTGGGGCAGTGGCGGGGTGCCCCGGCTCCCCACCGCCAACCGGGGAGGGGAGAAACGGCTCTTGGACGGCATTTCCGAGTCTTGCCCGGTGCTGTCCGGGAAGGGCGGCCTTTGCCTGGCGGGGCAGCCGGAGCTTGCTGCCGGGGTGGGACGCGTTACAGCCCGAAGCCGCGCCGTGCAGCCCTCAAACGCACGATTTCTGACAAAGAAAAATACTTTTTGTTTTCGAAATAAAGTGTTTTGGAGTTCCTGCCCAGGAACGTAACTGCCTTGCGTAAACCGGCCGTTGCCGCTGGTGAGTGACGCGGGGAGCAGCTGGGCAGCGCGGCCGGTATTTATAGCGCTGCGCCGGCATCGCTCCGCTCCGCTGGCGCGGGTGTGTGTGTGTGTTTGTATAGTTTTATATATAGATATAAGCAAAGTGACAAGCTTCCATTTCACGACTGAAGCTCCGACTCGGGCTCAGCATGCGGGGCCTCACACGGGAGTGTAAACTGAATTTGTCAGAAGGGGTGTCACTGTCCCCCAGCCGGAGAGGTGGGACGGAGGGAGAAGAGCCGAGCTGTTGTAGGGCTCTTCAGGAGCCTCCTGCTTCTCCACGGGACTTGGAATCAGTGAGTCTGTGTACGTGCACCAGCGCCAGTGGCAGCAGGGGGTAGGAAGCCCCTGAGGGCTCCTGTAACTGCCTCATCTCAGGTGCCCTAGGAAACAGTGCCTGGTTCTGCATGGATGCTCGAGCACTTGGTCTAGCCATCACCACTCTAGCCATGCTTTCCTGGTGCTTATGCTGCGTTCTGCCTTACCAGGTGAAGAAACTACTTTGGAGTTTTATCTCACCATCACATCCTTTCAAGAACACACTGTCCTCAAGAGAAGATACTTACTGTCCCATTGTACAAGATTTCTGTTTCCATTTTCGCCAAGCACAGACCTCTACTCTCAGTTTCCCTGCCTAGCCAGTTCTGAGTTTGTGCAAGATTAGAGCGTCTTCCAGAAGAAAGCCCTCCATAAACGTGTTCAGGTCAAGCACCTTTCTCAATACCATTTTTCTTTAGCAACAGAAGAAAACAAGACACTTCTACCTATTACATTAGTATAGACACATGCAAGTGCAGCAAGTTTAAGATGCAGATTCAGGATTCATTTCAGATGAACAAACATTCCCATCAAAAAGATCAAGACCCGTCTTTGAAGAATTGAACCCTTAAATAGCAACCTGCTCCATTCAAGGAAGATGAAACAAAATTTTTGGTCAAAGTTACAAAAATATATCAAAGCTTTATTTTCTCTATGAATATCTACAATAGTTTCCTCTAAAAGTTATTTTGTCACATTGACAAGATATGCCTTGCAATCTAGTAAATTCAAATTATTAAATTAAAGCCAGGCTGGCCAAGTTTGCCATGCCAGGTTTGAAGTCTTACAGTATTTTTCTTAATGCTGCATGCAAGCAGCAGAAGTTGAATGCAAACCCTGCCATCTAACTTTAAAACTGTTTCTACCACACTCCTTTTGGATAGACTCTATCCTGCATTAGTGTGGAGGGAATTAAAACCATGTGTATTGGTAAATGATCTGCAGGATTATGTCCTGTATCGTCCCCAAGAGGTAAAAACTTGATGAAGTTCTTTACAGCTGGTTGGTTTTGTTTGTTTGTTTTTTACTGCAACAGTGTCATTAACAATTCATATCTACCAGGATAAAAATGAGATATAAACCCATATATTGTCTGAAAATATCTGGATTCTAGTTTTAGTGATTGTGTTAGCAGAGTTTGCAGTAGTTGTAAATGTCTCTGCAAGTACAGAGTGGCAGACTGAGATATAGTATCGAAAATAATATCTAACATATTCCACAAGTCAATTCAATTATCTGTTTTTTGCATACATTAAAGTGTGTCATTTTGTTGGATTTACATGCCTTGTAACAGTTAATCCACACTTTGCATTACAGCAAAGTTCTAATGGCCCAGTGAAGAAGTCTATGCGAGAGAAGGCCGTGGAGCGCAGGAATGTTAATAAGGAGCACAACAGTAACTTCAAAGCAGGATACATTCCAATTGATGAAGACCGTCTCCATAAGACAGGGTTACGTGGCAGGAAAGGCAACTTGGCCATTTGTGTGATTGTTCTTCTTTTTGTTTTGGCTGTCATCAATCTGATTGTGAGTATAATGCTTTAGCTGTAAGCAACATTAGGATGTATTTCATTTTGTCAGTTTATTAGAGAAATAAAACTTATTCCAGTATGGCTGAGAAGGACTTAAAATGTCCCCAAGGAGATTTCTCATTTTTCTTTCTTTTTTGTTCTTTTGTAGTCTGAGTAAGATTAAATGGAAGAATCTTGCAAGTTCAGTGGTGATTGTTTCAGTTATCATGGTCCCAGCAAGGAAACTGCTATTTATGCAACACAGAATTAGGAACCTTGAAAGTCTCTGTCCATTCCCAAAAGTTAGTAACAGCAAATCTGCAAAGTGTTATTGGTGCAGGACAAATGCATTCAGGATAAACTTTTAGGCCAGGAATATTTTACATATAATAAGAGAGCTGCACACGAGCATTCAGAATTAATCAGCCACTGCACTTTAAACCTGCGTTGTTGTAATTACCACCTTTTTATTGATTGATGAATGAAAAGCAACGAATTATTTTTCATAATTGGACATCCACCTGTGAAGGTGCTTTCTTGTAGTTCAAGGGTAAGTGTACCCTAAGCTGAGCCACTTTGTTCAGGAAATTTGTTTAGCTAATGATACCATGGTTACCCTTAAACAGGAAAATTATTTAATTATGGATATGATTTAATTTCAAATATATATATAATTTTATATATATACAAATTATTTTAGTTACCATTTCAGGGGAGTCTAAAAATCATGTAAAATGCTTTTCAGAATTAAATGTGTTCTGGTGTGCCCAGCAGGAATTAAACAGACTAAAGTGAACTCACACTGAAAGCTCACTTTAACACTAGCAGTAATAATCATTTAAAATAAAACATCTAGTTAATACAGTACCAGTTGCGGGAAGATCCAAATGATGAAAGTAACCTTTAAAAACTTGTGTTTCTCTTTCAGATTACCCTGGTTATCTGGGCAGTGATCCGAATTGGTCCCAATGGCTGTGACAGTATGGAGTTCCACGAGAGTGGCCTGTTGCGGTTCAAGCAAGTCTCTGACATGGGCGTTATACACCCCTTATATAAAAGCACCGTAGGAGGCAGACGTAATGAGGATTTGGTGATCACTGGGAACAACCAGCCTGTAAGTTACATAATGAATTGGAAGTTTGTGAGCAACACTGTGGAATTACACTCACATTATTAATAAATGTTATATTTGAAACATCATTAACTTCATGACTTTGTTTCTGAAGATTGTATTTCAGCAAGGAACAACCAGGCTTAGTGTGGAAAAAGACAAAACTTCTATTACCAGTGATATTGGGATGGAATTTGTTGACCCACGGACACAAAATACCTTGTTCAGCACAGACTATGAAACTCATGAGTTCCATCTGCCAAATGGAGTTAAAATCCTGAATGTACAAAAGGCCTCTACAGAGAGGGTATGTCCCTTAACTGCCACTTAGTTGTTGTGAAAGCTCATTACAGGATTGCCTTAGCTGTAGAATTAGGAAAAAAGTTACTAATCCGATCTCCCAAGCATATTTAGAAATTTGACTAAATGTAGCTAAAAATGCAGCTCGGAAAACTTAAATCTCCTTAAAAATTAGAACAGAAATTAAAAGTGACATAGTTAAAAGAGTGTAATATCGGGAATACCACGCCAGCTAGGCCTGTATGTCTTTTTATTAAGCATTTATCCATTCATGCATGGATAACTGTTTCAGAAATAAAATTTCTATGAAAAGCTTCTCTGTTTCTAGTAAAATCTTAGAAAAATAATTACCAGAACTTCATGCATAATTTTCCTTCAATTTGAGATAAATGCAAATAGTCACAATTTCAGAAGTCTAAGCGTAGAGAACAATCACAGCATACAGGAGTTCTGTCAGTTCATGGCTTGTAGGTTTAACAAGTTCTTAGTTTGGTTTCTACATTAAATATGCTTTATTTATCAGAAAACTAAAAAACCTAAATGTCAGTGTGTGTACATTTAAAATGTTGATCTCAATGTCAGAATACAATTTCTTTCTTGCATATCATCGCTCATAATAAAGACTTTACAGATAGAGTACAGTGCATAGTTCTTTTGTATAATGTTTGTAGAGGGTTCAGTGTGCCTTAGGAAGCATTGAGCAATCCTGTTAAGGATGAACAGAATTTAGTTTGCCCTTCCTTATGTCTCCTCTGCAAGGATAACAATTAAATAGTATGTTCCAGAAAAAAAAAAAGCAAAACCCTATAAATACATAGGAGGAAAGCAGAGGAGTAAGTTTACATAATCAGTCCTAACAGGAAGCCTATATTTGCTACAAGTATTAACTGTGTATCCCATAAAATTGTCATATTGTTATTTTTGTTGCAAAAATAAATTATTTTACATACCTTCCAAAATTAACTAATCCTTTTTTTTAAATGTGAATGTAGAAAATATCAAATGGGCAGCAGCTTCATAAGCCTAGTGGCAGAAGGGCAAGAAGTATCTTGAAGTTTTTCATTAAATTGTGTAGCAATATTTTTAAGATAACTAAAGTTACTCAAACCCAAGTGACACAATTTCATTGATCAGTAATACAGGGTTTTTTTGTTTATGTTCTTAGATTACCAGCAATGCCACCAGTGATCTGAACATAAAGGTCGATGGCCGTGCTATTGTCCGTGGAAACGAAGGTGTTTTCATCACAGGCAAGACCATTGAGTTTCGAATGGGGGGTAACATGGAACTTAAAGCAGTAAGTATTTCAAATCAGCATTGTTTGAACAGCTTAGTTTCAAATTCAGGCTGATAATAAACTGATGTAGCTTTATATGGTTTCAGATTTTATATAAAGTAGCCATGCATAACAATTTAGTTGCAGTCAGTGTATTCAGTAGGATTTTAAAAGGTGGTTTATTACTTTGCTGTTAATTAGTGGTTCAGTAGTTTTCAGGTAACAATGATTTACTGCTGTTAAAATGCTAAAAACCCACACTGCAATTAAAGCTAAGCTCTTGGCCTCTGCACTGAAACAACTGCCAAAGGGAATTCATATTCTCCTCTGGAGGCTTTCCTGGGGTGAGCAGCCTTTGAGAGTGGAGCAGGGCACAGGTGGGAGTGCTGCCTTCTCTGAGGCCACAGTAAGACTTGCCAGCATTCCTGTAAGATTTTTGGAGATCATCAACATCGCAGAGCATATGGAATGATGGAAAAGGTTATGGGAGAATAAAAAAAATAGAGATATGTGCACTTTCATTTCATGTGTGAATGAATTTCATGTATGAATTCAAATACTGATTCCCATTTCGTGTCCATATTTTTAGATTTACTGCATTTGCTAATAGGTCTGTAAAGTGAAAAGCCGCACACGGCTGCTGTCTCTCTTAATACTGATCTGCCACCGCAATACCAAAGTACATTACTGACAAATACATGGGCGTTACTCACAAATCTAATTATAAAATGGAAACCTTGTCATATGTACTTTTTAATTCTGTTGATTTCTACAGCCATCCTAGAGATGTCATTTATTCATTAAACCAGCTTGTCCTTTTCAAAACCAAGCTGCCTTGTTTAAATTAGAAACTGTATTCTTTTTTTCTCCCTCTGAATAGGAAAACAGCATTATCCTGAACGGAACAGTGATGGTCAGCCCTTCACGACTGCCCAGCTCTTCCTACGGGGAGCAGTTCAACAACGGCAACTGGCTGCGCTTCAAGCTCTGCATGTGCGCGGACGGGACGCTCTTCAAGGTGCAGGTGACGGGTTACAACATGGGCTGCCAGACTTCCGTCAATCCCTGCGGAGCCACGCACTAAAACACAAACCACTACCAGGAGAGTTCTCTTTTGTGTTTACATATATTTGTATGAAGTACTTGCATGCCTTCAAGGATTTCTGTTTTTACAGCAATTTATACTAACATTTATTACATAATATTTTTAAACAAAGGTTGTTACGTTCAGCAGTATTATGTCATCATCCTGTTAGCGGGAATAGTGACACTGATTTAGTAGGTTTTCTGTCTACATGCATACTGAGGAACCTTCCTAAATTGGGATCAGAATATATTTAAAGAATGTGATCTTAGCAACCATCATGCCTTCACTTGCCTTTAGAGGAGGTTTTTGTCCTGCATCCCAAGACGTTGAGGGCTGTTGAGAACACAGCTGCCATCAGAAGTACTCAACAGCAACGTCAATTTGTTGTTGAAAGTGAATTTGCCTAGGACGGCTGAACGGGCAGATTTTTGTCTTCATTTCTTGCCAAAGGTTGATATAATGATTCCCCCCAAAATTACGTGGCTTACCATATGTGTACTAAGAGGGAGTAATGGGGGATTCATTTTAAAATATTGCATCATTTCTGCCATATATTTTCATGTACTTAAAAAAAATATGCTAGCATAAATAATATTTTCAAAGTAATATTGAGTGTGGAAATGTAACTTCAGTTTTGAAACAGTCTTGTGATTATTGAAGTGTTGCGTGGGCTCCCATTCTATCTGTGGAGTTTAGGCATTCTACAGTTGCTTAATTTATGTGAAGTATTTATAGAACATGTTTATATTAGAAGTACATTTTTAAAGATGTACTTACAACTTGCTCACTACCCAAAAAAGTGTTTTCCTGGGGGCTTTAATATGAACAGCATATGAATCCATTATTCAACAGGTAATAAGCTAAAGCACGACTATTGCAGCAGTGCTGTTTTCCCCATAAATGCCAGTACTGATGCATTACTGAGAACCTCAGAACTAAATTCTGACATTAAACTGCAGGTCTGTAATTCTAAATGTGATGGTGTTGGATCCTGTGACCACAGCGTAAATATGTTTGTCAGGAGTGAAACCATGTCCGTGGTGAACTGGGGCCTTACAGAAACTATGGTAGCCCTGAAACTGCTTCTGCAGAGGTGAGGTGTTCTGTACTAAAAATAGACCAGCTTGCTATAAAATTCCTCTTTTGCCCACTCCATATATTTCCTCACTTGAAAATAGTTTTGTTTTGTAGTAGCATCAGGTAACCTTAATAATGGAGGCCAGAAAGATTGCAAAGACTTTGCAAGTAGCATTTTGACAAGTTTTTCTAGATAAGCACACACTTCTCTTCCTGAAAGCTGTGCAGATGTTACACATTAACTTCTGAATTCGTCATTTGATATGGGAAGATAAACTACCTACCCCTGCTTTAGAGCTCTCAAAGTACATAGAATTCTACAAAAGACAAATCAGCTCTTGCTGCAACAAAAACTTCCTATCTAAGGTCCCAATTCTGGTGTTGGGGAAATGTTTTCTGGAGGGGAATCCTTAGGTCAGGCATTATGCCACGTGAGAGGTCAGAGGGTCACCTTTCCCTCATTGCTCAAAGGCAAATCCAGATGTTGATGCTCAGTAGTTGTTGGGGCTTTTTGGAGTGGACAGCAATGGAGCCATTCTAACAAAGACAGATTAAACAGTAAAATGTAGCAAAAGCCACTGATTTGCTCACATTAAAGATTATGGGAAAGTACTCACATTTTACCTATTGCCTTCATGATTTCACTAGAGTTAATATTTATTAACAACTTCAACTCACATTTTGCTGACAACATGCACACATCTTCACTGCTAAGTAGTGCCTCAATTAGTGTCTGTTACAGTTGAGAAAATAAACTATAACATTTTTAGAATTTTCAATCTCATGCTAATGGAAGTTGGTCACTTCATTTATATATATAAAATATACACACACATAAAAATATAGTCAGCCGTATCCTCAAAGCTGAAATAGATCTTGAAAATGACAGATACTGCCTTAGTGAAGTAGATTGCACACAAAGGACATATTAAAGCTTTTCTCTGGTTAATACTTACAAGCCCTACATGTAGTATTGGTTTCTTGTAATTATCAAGAGTTCTTTTTGCAATTCTGTGCGCAACATAGCTGAGAAATTAGTCACAAAGGTACTCTTAAATCATGGTCTAGAGAATTGATTTTGAAGTGTGGGGTTTTTGTCAAAATGTAGCAAAACTAATCATACAAATACCAAATGAAATAAGTTAGAGGTTTGTTAGCCACTATTTATATATCATTAATATATTTTGTTGTTTTCACTACGCATTTTGAGAAATGTTGGCACCACATGTGCCTTGTGTTGTGCATTTAGTTGTTTATCTTCTAACTGCCTAAGATACGTTCTTCTGTATGTATTTAAAACATTGTGTGGCACATTATTTATTTCAGTCTCACAGATGCACTTAAGATTCTGTGTGTTTCTAGTATGTCCTACACGGCTGTGTGCAAAACACCGTACTCAGTATGCTGAAACAACTTACACGTGAGGAGTCTCTGCATATGTAAAGGTGGTGGTTGTTTCAGTAGGTGAAAGACAACTAATTACTGATCTTTGTTTTGAATGAAACAATAAATTCTAAGATGCAGCTGTGGTTCAACAGTGTTATTTGTAAGAATATAGTTTTTCATTAAAAATATGTTGTTGTGTTAATGATGAGGAAACTAGTATTTTATTAGCTGCAAGTATGAAAATCATTCCACATCTATGCGTCATGGCTTGTATCTGTGGACTTTGCTCAGTGGTGGTTGTGTATGATACCTGAAGTAGAGTTCAAAAGTCTCCACTGTGGTTAGTTCAGAAGTTCCTGAGGAGCTGTGTTTCTCAACTGAAAGGCTGGAAAAAGAAAGAAAAGGTTTGGATTTTGAGGGGTGAGAGTTGGGGGGGAGGAGGAAGGTTACCAGTTAACGAATGTTGTTTTTGAGAAATACCTGAGACTCCAAAACGGAGCATTTAAA
The DNA here is from genome assembly GCA_013401335.1 of Brachypteracias leptosomus. NCBI lineage: Eukaryota > Metazoa > Chordata > Aves > Coraciiformes > Brachypteraciidae > Brachypteracias > Brachypteracias leptosomus. The sequence goes on along the minus strand of VYZX01021016.1, from coordinate 71,121 downwards.
GCAAGTGATAATGCTTCGGGTATTTGTTTAGTGTGGATTTTTTTTTAATGCCAAAGTATTTCCGCTTTCTATTTAACTCTTGTTATGCTGAGCTTACCAGAATTTTACATTCTACATACAGATACTATGGATAACCTTCACTTGAGTGTCATAGCTGTGGTCCTTTACTTTCGTCTTCCTGGATCAGTGGGAACCAAGTCACTTCTTGATAAGCATCACAGTTCAGACTGCCGGTGGGATGGGGAGTTCTTACTGAATTGTTCTTTTACTGGAATATCTGCTATTCCAGAAATATCACAAACAGCAATAACGGCTGATTTTAGTTACAATAATATTAAAACTTTTCTGTGCGCTAACGGAAGACATGAAGAATGGATGCTAAAACACCTGAATCTCAGCAACAACCTGATCTCTGAACTTTGCCTAGCTACTTGTAGAAACTTACGTGTTCTAGAAACTCTAAACCTCAATGGCAACGCCATCCACATACTCACACTGGACATTCCTATGCCTGCACATGGGTCTAACAAGCACGGAAAGGTCAATCATCTCCTGCCTGCTTTGAAAGTATTGTCAGTTGAAGGAAATAATCTTAATACAGTTCCAAGAGGTAAGCATTTCAAGATCTTTAAGGACCTCACTCCCAAGGGGGTAAGTTGGTTTTGGGCTGATTGGGTACATCTTGCTGAATTCAGGATGCAACTGTCTCATTAAATTGAGGGAAAGTTCCACCTGCAAGCAAATACAGAGACTGAAGCAAATGGCTTGTTCAAATTAGGTTGGGGGTTTTTATACAGTCTTTGCAATTGTAATGCCTTAATGTCAGTCAAATATAACCAAATTTATCCTCTGAGAGCCCAAGCTCTGCGATTCCTTGTATAGAAAGGGAAATAAGGATCTTTGGAGAAATGCCAACCTCCACAGCCCACTTGTGAACTTTAACATCAAAAAAAATTATGGATAATGAATTTCATACTACTCATCAAAAGAAACTCTTTAAAATAAAAGTTGCTTCAGGTTCACTGTTTCACACAGGTGTATTTTTTTCAGTCAAAATAACTTTGCTCTGCACCATCTGACACCTAAAGTGACACCTTCTGGCAACAAGAGAGGTTTCAACAGTTTGCTCCTCACTGAACTATGCCAGGTATCGCAGCCTTGCTGACAGCCCCTGTCCTCCTAAAAAGATTCACATGGGCAAAACAGCATTTAAATTAAGCAGAAGCTGCAGTACAAGCAACACTATCCGGAGGTTGTGGAGTCTCCTTCTCTGGAGATATTCAAAACCCGCCTGGACGCCTTCCTGTGTAACCTCATCTAGGTGTTCCTGCTCCGGCAGGGGGATTGGACTAGATATCTTTTGAGGTCCCTTCCAATCCCTGACATTCTGTGATTCTGTGATCCTGTATATTGTTTGCTGAATTTAATTGATAACATCATCAGATTCATTAGCTCCAATTTTGAAAATACTGGGGCAGTGGGCAAACCAAAACCCCGGTTATCTCAGAAAGTCAAAGGAAATAATTTTGCACCTACAGAGGATCCTCAAAGTTCTACTTTTCTCCGGTTTTGATACTAAGTAATTCTCTGGCATGCAGGAAACCATTTCACTTAATTCTTTTGTAGTATCTGTTAGGTTCCCATACAGAGAGTGTAGGAAAGCTTATATTATAAAATACATTGATGCAGATTTGATTTTTTTTTGGTAGATAAATGCAACTACACATTACAGGATGCCTCGGTGGGTCAAGACAGATCAATCCTTTTCTGTAAGAGACTGAACTTTTAGATTAGTTAAAAGTCAAATTGCTATTCATCAAACCAGCATACTTCAAATTCTGCTTAAATCTCATATTTATTTAAATACGTTTGGAACCTTCTTTTCCTCCTCCAAAATACTTCACTAACATTCTAGTTTTTAAGCTCTGTTAAGAAAACACAAACAAGTTCTAAAGCAGAGGGGGTCCATCCACTGAGAAACTCTTCCTCGCAACCGCCACCCCCGGTGTCAGGCTGCTGCCCGCTCCTGCCATACCGGAGTGTATTTATTTTGGCACAAATTTAGCTTCAGAGAAGCACCCAAATTACAATTCTTCATGCAGGTACAAGGAAGAGTTTATGAATGGCCAGGACTTCTTGAATGCCTTCCCTATCAGCTACCTCTGGTTTTGCAGCAGGAATGAATTGTTTCTTCTGCTTTTCACATAACCCGCAAGATCAATTACTCATCAAGCAGAGAAGCAAACTAGAATAAGAGATTCCAGTAAACCAGATGACATCAAGGGTAAAATTTTTAAGAACTAGTAGTTTCTCAGCAATGCTGCATGATCAAAACTCACTTTAGAGTGACATTAGGTATTACAACAGTGGTGATACTGAGTGTTCAAGCACCTGCCTTCCCACTGCAGGCTGGAGCTTTGGGGGCTGCCTGCACAGCACCTAAGAAAAATGAGGTATCTCCAGCATTCAAAAGGACTACTTAAGCAAGACATGCTGTTATAACTAGGATATGCTGAAGAATATACGGCCATGCTTGATAATGTACAGGCAGGCAGACAGGCACAGCAGCAGGGCTTTGCTTTCTGTCAGGCTCACATCCCATAGGTATAGTTCAAATAAATCCACATATGAAAAACTCCCATGAACTTGCAGATGGCAGGAACAGGAGATGTTGTATCACCTTTTGCATCTCCATCTTTTATTTACAATTAACATATTTAGATTTTATAAACTGAGTGTATTCCACTCTTTTCACACTCCTCCTTTCCTACCTCCAGTTTTCCAGAGAAGCTTGCTCAAAGTACAGAGATCACAGTTGGAATAACTTTGATAGCACAAAGGAATGTTGCTTTTATGGAGATGTGGATTTTTAAAACATGCACTGATTGTGAATGTATTAACATGCCTGGTGTTGATGCTAAGCGACTTTTAGAATGGGACAACCACTGATTAGGAAAGGCTAATAAATCCTGCAGCTGTTCAATGTAATAGACAGGAATGGAAGGAATTTTGTTGCAAAGAATTTTAAAAAGCCACTTGACCTAATTAGGAAAACAAGAACATGAAATGTAAAATAGTTTTGTTCTTCCTAGGACTCGGCCTGCTGCAATCCTTACAAACTGTCCATATGACATCCAATGATATACAACAGATTGATCTGAACGATTTTCAAAATTGTTCACAGCTGAAGGACATCAACTTGCAAAAGAATAAGATAACTAAAATTCATCCAGACGCCTTCAGGGATCTCCACAAATTACAGGTTGTAAAGCAATACTATAGCTGTTTCAATATTTTGTGTTAATCACCATTAAAGATATTAGTTACCAACTATTCAGTATGATTATATTGGTCTTTGATTATTATATTAGTATACAATTATAAAAAATAAAGCCAATGGTGAAAATAATCATTAATTTATATAACGTGTATTTGCTTTTCATATATAGGAAAACACACACATTTGTAAATAAGTTTGCATATTTGTAAATATAAAAAAACCCCCAATAAATCCACCAGTTTTCTATGCCAGAAACCAATCTATAACTGGCTTAAACACACACATGCCCTTTTCCATCTCCATCCCTTCCACAGTGAGAGTCCTGCAGCTTCCCATTCACACTGAGGTAGGCTACAATGGGAGAGTTCTAAATAGACCACAGTTTAAAATTTTTGTTTCAATTAAAAAGCTTAGAACAATATTCTTGAAATTCTAACCAGATGCATTGTTTTCATAACTGCAAGATTGCTCGTATACTAAAATAAATGTTATTGTTGATATTGCAATTAGGATTCCATTGTAAGGCTTAACAAATTAATTCTGAATTATTTCCAAATAGGTTGTGGATCTCCGTGAAAATGCCCTGACAACCCCTCTGCCACAAATATTAATCAGTTTGAACTTCTTTCAACTTGAAGTGGATTTGCCAAATAATGCCTGGATGTTTAACTGTAGACTAAATACTTTCAAACATTTATTTCATTTTCTTTTTGACTCCACAAGGAAAAAATTGAGTATTTCATACAGTAAATCTGCCAACAACTCACAGAAACCTCTGTTGTATCTTTCAAGTCTCAATTTAAGCTGCAGTGATGGTGTTTTTCTCAAGAGGGCTGTAATCCCAACAGGGAAGACATCGGTGCTGAACTGTGACTTGGACAACATAAGGGGTATGTAAAACGGACTCCACCCATACGCTACTAAAATACAAATGCTTGCAGAATGATCAAAGAGATCTGGCTTAAAAATTGTATTTCTAAAGATACTGTTTAAAAATAACAATAATTTAATGTGAAAATTATTTCATTAGAAAGTAGTATACTGGCTAGAATATTTGAGAGTCATATTTCCCAAAAATTTCTTCATCTCCTTCCTTACATTAATCTAGTAAGTGATGCCAAATTATACACAAATAAATTTCAACAAGTGGTATGTTGCAAATTTATTGGATAATTTTGGAATGCAAATGGAAGGACTGATTAGTGAGGTGGCACTTCTGGGGCATGTAGGAACAGAAGGATACAATAGTGTTTCTAATATTCAGTTACAGCAAAATGAAAAGAAAGGTCATTTGCAAGGGAAAGGATTTGTATTTCACCTAAAAAAGTACAGCTGCTGTAGCACGCAGTTCACGTGGGAAATGAATTCCGCATTTACAGTTAACACTGAGCACTTGAAGTATAAGTGGAAGAACACGGAGCTAAGACTTCCCATGCAGAAGGAAAACTAACTTTGAGTAGAAGGTATATTGGTCATGTGCCATAAGGCAAAACAGTTTAATGGACTAATAGCACTTTGAGGTGGTCAGGCTTTCTCCTTGGAACACTCTCCTCAAATGAAAATACATAGAGTCTGTCAGAAATGCCACCTGCTTTGTTTGTTAACAAGGAAAGTCACAGAAACACTGATCATGGGATTAAAGTCAATACCCTGATTGCATCAAAACCCAACTGGGAACGCAAGCAGATCCAGAGGCAAAGGTGTACACATAACCTTGAATATATTCCAAAAGCCATGGCCTCACTAGCTAAAGTTTGGCACAGCTGTCCAGTAGATCCAAACAGCCTTGGTTTTCACACCTTTTTGCTGCAGCCAAAGCAGTAACTACAGGAAAATCAGAGTGGTTGAAACATTGACAGTTAACTGGTGCAGCTTTGTCTCATAGCTGTACACAGTGACCATGGCCACACTGGAGAACAGCTGACTACAAATACGGATCTTCCACAAGGGAGATCAGCAAGTGGTTCTTGTACAACCCAGAACATACTTAGGTAATTTCAGTGACCTCCTCCCTCACCCACACCATTTTTATTGTAAACTCTGCAATTAAAACCCCATAGATGCTGCATTTTAAACTGGGGTGGGGTGGGGGGGTGTATTATATGATGATTTAACAGATACTTAGTACCATTTAAAATTATATGGATGGCTAAAAATAAAATAGATTTTATAATAAATAGTTAAAATTACCAAAGATAGGTCGAGTATGTTCTTGCAGAAAGACCTTGACCCTGCAAACCAAGTATCCTATATTTTAAAGAAAGATTTAGTTTGCATTTTCTTTTCTTTCAGGTAACGGAGTATCTTGGTGGACACCTAAAGGCAGAATTTCAAAAGACAATAGTCTTCCTCATATGGCACTGGATAAAATGAATAATTTAGTGATATACAATGCTGAGAAAACTGCTGCAGGGTTGTATTTGTGTATTTTTAATAGGACAAAGAAGCAATATCTCATCTACAATATAGAGGTGAAAGAAAGGGTTTCAACATTTTTGGTTAGAAAAGTCCGAGACACTAACGCTGTTTCTAGACAAGGAAGAACAGATCAAGACCTCGCATTGGCTGTCTGCCTCTCAGTGCTCATTACATTCATTTGTGCTTTTTGCCTGGGTGCTTTTGCTAGACCCTACCTTATAAGCCTGTGGAGACTCATGCGCAGGAACAAAAATTCAGGTTCAGAACACACATATTCTAATCAAGCTTTTTCAGATGAAGCCTTGAGCAGAGAGTGCTCTGCAAATAAACCAACAAAAATACAGCGTAATTTGTTAATCTGTGATGACAATTCTTCAAGAAACGCGCACATTTTTCCTACAGAAACTTCTACTTTGCATGAAAATGTAATTGGTAGCAGTGTGTATGCACCAAATACTGAAGAAGAGTGCCAGAAACAAAGCAGTACGGAGATCAACATGAAGAAAAAACCAGGCTTTTCAGACATCAAAACTAGTATCAGCAATTATGAAAATATAAATGTTGATGATGACGGACTACCTTCTGTAAGGACAGATTACAAGAACAGCAATGAAGTAATGCCAAGAATATTAATGAGTAATGACATTTCATTACAGAAAGATTCAAAATATGCAAATACTGAAGACTCGGAGAAGAGCAGGTTCCCTCCCATACCCAGGAGATTGAAAGCTGACTCTTACTCAAATCACACCAACTCTTCAGATTTGGGTTTATCCTCCAAAGGAGAAACTGGCTTTCCATTTTCCACAACACAAACCCATACAGTTGCACAAGATTCTAGTACCAGCAAGGTAAGCAACAACATGCTGCAGTCTGAAATCACAAAGGCTACACCAGATTCTCCCAAAAGAAGAGGTATCATTTCACATAATCAACCCATGAGCACCACAAAATTTATACCTGGAGGGCAAAACTCTGATGAAGAACTTAGTCTGAACAGCAACATAAACATAACCAGTGATGTGGGAGATTTTACTTCACCCAGTAGCTGCAAGAAAGCTACAAATAATGAGAATTTAAGTGCCTACCAAACAATAGAAAACTCTCCTCTTACAGAGTACAACTGTAAAATGAAATGTACAAATGAAAAAGATGCTTTAGCAGATCTATTTGGCGATAGTTCTTCAGATGAAGGGACTCCATTCACAATGAGTGACTGTAGCTCTTTAGCAGACTCTGAACTGGAACAACCTGATGTTAGTGACAACTTGCCAGCCTGTCAGTCGTCACTAAAAGAAGCAAATACAAACAGTGGAACTGAGAAGTTCTCAACACTACCAGAGTCTCCAAATATTGCTGCTGAGCTTCAGCATATTAGGAAAAATGAAGATGAGAATAATGCTTGTTTTGAAATCACTATTAATTATGGATCAGATACCCTCATGCCTGAAACAGCATCACCTTACACTGATAAATGTATTGACCACAGAAGCATGTCAGATTCAGACACAATTAGTTCTTCAAGTCCAGAAGCTCCCAGTACACTCGATTATTTTACTAAGGTAGAGTCAACAGTACAAAACTCTATTTTTGATTCTCTCCACCATCAAAGTAAAGATTTTGGTAATATGTTACTTCCATTAAAACATTCTCCCACATATGAGGCAGATCCAGAGGACACCCCTGAAGAGGCTGAATTGCAGCTCTTTCAGTTTTCCACCAAACCTCAGAATTCTCTCAGCTTCAGTCCTACTGAGCAAAAAGAAAATGCACCAGAGCGAAGTTCAGAGGAGCACACAGACAGGACCTCCTCTGAAAAGAATCATGGTGAAGCAGATGTTACAATAGGAAAAAACATGAGTACATCAGAGGATGATTTTATTTTTGCTCCCATTGATACTGGTTTGGATGAAATTGTTAAAAAAACATCACTACTGCATTCCAGCAATGAGTCATCTCTTCAGTCTCTGCCTGAACACACAACGGAAAAACATTTTACAGTTATTACAGAGAAAGACTTGCTAGCACAGGGGAAGCAGGTGAACACAACTAAGGCTTGTGAAGATAAAATGCAAAGAGGTTTTAATGAGAAAAACTCTGACGGATACACAGAATTACAGGATACCAGCAACAACAGTCTGCCCAAAGAAATGCAGTCTTGCAATCTTAGGGCAGATTTGATGCATCTTCAGTCTTCTGGTAAAACACAACCAGGTTTCAGCACAGAAGATCATTTCCAACAGGATCAGAGTGACGAAGATGCCTGTTCCTTCTCAGTCCCACACAGCTTCTTCAACGAAAGCACACAATGCAGTTCATGTTCATTCCCACAACCAACTACAGGAAACACGATCTCTGAAGGCACTGATTCCAGTGAGACAGAGGATGACACTACTTTTACAGGACTGGAGAACAATTCTACAACAGCTGTCAACCTCCAAAATTCAAGTGAAAAGATCAGTCAAAAAAGTCAGACCAATCTAGGACAGGGTCAGTTTTTTGTTAAGAAGAAAAGGGCATTTGATGGATTTGCTAATATTCTGCAAAGCAGAAGAACAAACTTCAATAGCTGAAACACAAACATTTAACAGTAAGCTCCCACCGTGTTTGTCATATAGTGGGTGCAAAACTGATTGTATCTTAAAATGAAGCGTGTAGGTTTTAATAACTGTTAAATACCATGGGTTGGTTTTGCTGCAGATTTTTCCACCCTCAGTACAACTACCTATCTGCCTTTAACATCAGAAATCCAAATTCTGGAACTAGGTTTAATAGTGAGATGTATAAAGCCTGGATCCACCCAATTTAAAACAACCATAATTCCAAAGGGTGATTCAGGCCAGAAGCCATGGACTTCTGTTTAGAAAGGTACTTGTAAAAAAACAATAGGTTTTATGAAAAACAACTCAAGGATACTCAAATTAGTAAACTACTCAGTAGTTACAACTGATGACAAAGCTTTTGCTGTTATAATAATGATATACATTTACTTTCTCATTATTGTTGGTACTAAGATACTTTGAATTTGGCTCTGATATGCACTCTTTTGCTTCTTTTTGTTTATAATAAATGTAACATTGAAATTATCATTACATTATTACTATTATTGTTTTCCTGTGAGACTCACCCCATACAGTGAAATAGTACATATTACTGTCTTCTTTTTGAACCAACTCAGTGGACTGTCTCTGAATTTCCAGAGTTTTGCAAAGATAGGTAAAGTCCAAACAGCATTCAATTACATTTTTAAAACTACTTTTTAACTTGGCATGACATAGAGAGTAATGAAACTGCTCCTTCTCAAAGGAACAGAATAGAATTCAAACATTGCAGAAAAGTCAGTTGTGAAGATCTAGTTAGTGATGGGACATCACCTACAGTTTGCAGATGCGATGACATGAAAAGGATAATTTTTAAAAAGACAACCTACTAAGCTATGATTTGCTATAAAAAAGCATCCTATACCCACTTAATAATTTTACTGAGAGGGGCAAATCAAGGGCAGCTCAAAACTGCTGCATTAGAATATCAATAGCTTGATATACAGTAGCTTTTTATAAACCAAAAAATAACAAATGTAAGATAAAAGCTTTCTCTGAATATGGCCCAAGGCCATTTTAACATACATAGTATCACTGAAGTGGTCCTTGAAGGGGAGTGTCATCACAAAGGCAAACAGGCCCAGATTCCCAGAAAATGCAGGAGGCTGGCCAGCAACTCTAGGAAAATTCTGTCATGGAGACACAATTAATTCACTAAACACACTGAACAGAAGGAACACATTTCAATTCCATCAGATGAGGAGCAAGTCCAATGGTACAGGACATCCTTGAAACTATCTTTAAAGAGAAAAATGGGAAAGAACAAAGAGATGCTGACAGAAGCTAGAAATTTTTGTTAGCTTCACATGCCTGGAACTAAAATAAGTTTTGCGAAAAACTTAAGAGGCAAGTAAAAGGAACAGAAGGAGGCCAGAACTGGTATTATTTGATCTTTCGAAAAATATTTTCTTTATTGCCTTGAGATCCTTTTTAAATAATTGTCTTGCACATCTAGCATCACAATTATCAGTTATATTTACCGAGCCAAGTCACCTACGTTTAGATCTCCTATTGGTTTGTTATGTTGTTTTGGTTTTTTTTTTTCTGGCCGATTTTCTCAAAATCTCTAACATAACTCAAAATAGATTATAGGGCACTTGCAGGTAGGCGTTGCATGGATTTGATGTAGGTCAACACAGTATTTGCAAATAACTGCAGTCAACAACATCTGTAATCCAATTACAAGCAATGAACCTGCTGTCATTCACACAGATCATCATGCTTTCCAATTAGTTGTTGGAAGATTTCTGTTCTTTTTGCTCCAGTACTCAGTGAAATCTAAGCTGATAACTAAGAAATTTTTTTAAGAGCAGGGACTGACCTTATTCCTTCGGTAGGAGTCTGCTCAGGAACCAAGGATGAAATTATCTTCTGAAGAAATTTATAATTTGTCAGCAAATTATTCAGGACTTTAAGGGTCTGATTTTGCTTTTTCTTTTCATACAGAGGAAGAAGGCTTACACATTTAACTGTCCAGAATTGTTCATACAGTCTGAGCAGACAAGAACTAAATGACAAAACACTAAAATCTGCAAAAATCACAGCATTCCCAGAAATGTTATAAATAGAGTAACTCCAAACTAAAGTGTGTTTCACAATACAAGTTCTTCCTTGATTATATAAATGTCTGTAAATGCTATACCCTGTTGTACTGCAATTTTTCTCTCCTAATCCCCACATAGTCTCAATACTCATGTAATGCCTTGGCATCTATTGAATTTAAGGTCGCAGAGAACAGTGTGTGACATAAAAACCAACTGTGTTTTTAGAGGCTGTCTGGCAGTAAAGAACTGGGTAATTTGAGCTACGTAGGAACAGCTACATAGCCACTGGGAGCAGAAAACAGAACAGGATTTCCTCACCAGCAGCGCTTTTCTTAGGGCCCATAACCTGCTTTCAGTAAAGCTCATTATACACAGAAGTTAATTGTGGCCAAAGCAACTTTAAAAATGGAATACATAAAGTGCAGACTTGCTCTTTATGGAATGTCTGAGTCTCTAAACACAGTGTTGGCACACCTCTCCAAGCTCTGTCACCTTTTGGCTGTACCAGCTGCTAACAAGTTAGTAAATGTACCAACACAAGCAAGCCAATTTCATGGATCGTGCAAAAAAAAAAATAATTGAGTGGCTCTATTGATGTCTTATACACAGCAATGTTCTGTCATTTGCTTCTGCTACCATTCAGCAACCACTCAAAACACTGGAAAATTATTTTCTAATCTTTTCTCTGACCCTGGGAATGCAGCAGTGGTGACGCAGACGGTACATTACTTGTGAGAAGCTGTGAGTTTTCTAAGCCTCCCTTTATGCCATAAAGTTACAGAAAAAGGTTATCTGCTGTTCACATCACAGAAAATAAACTTGTTCCTTCATCCAGGGATTTTCAACATGCAACAAAATATTTCATTCTACTGTCAGAATGTTGTTGATGTTTTGTGTCACACTATCTTCAGATTTCTGCCTAACTTTGCACCTTTGCTACAGGCACTTATTGTCACTTGTTCATTCAAACCCACTCAGCCGCTTCTCCTTCATATTAGTTCCTCGCTTCATTACCAATTGCTCTTAAAGTTAATAAAAAACCTTTTATATTTTCTGTGGCTTCCAAACAGTATTCTTCATACTCTATTCCTCTCCTTCCATCCTATTTCCTCATGCCCTTCTGTATACAATAGCTACCCAGCCCCCCACTCACCAACTCCCTCAGAGACTTTATCTGCCCACTTTTTTTAAAATTTCAGCTGATATCAACCAATAATATCTTGTTCACACCGAAAACTTCTCTAGTTTAGCTGGTTTGGCCACTGAGAATTTTCTGGAATACCCATATGAGTACTAAACCAGTTGCAGCTATAAGGGTGTAAATGGATATTATACAGACACCACCTTTTTTTTTTCCCCCTTGTGGTATAACAACCTAGCTTGTCAGGAGACAGGAATATAGGCTAATGTGGTGCATTTCAGGAGAAAGGTTCAGATGTTTGCAACCATGAGAGTCTTGTGCTGTCTCTGGGGGTGAAGATCCATTAAGCTGGCAAGTCAAATGGCTGAAGGAGGGAGTGAGGTTGGTCCTGTTTCAGCCAAACCAACAAAAGCAAAGAGCTCTTGCATAAATCTTGAAGGCCATAGTGTCCAAGTGAAGACCTTTGCCTAATTAATGGCAAAATTAATATTAAAGTTCACACCCCTAAATATGGTACTGAGCCTAATAGAGTACATGCTAAACATATATGACTATGTAACTCAACTCTCCACCCAAATCATGCTAAAAGTCACCTAGAAGGCAGGGCCTTGAACATCTCCAGGGAGGGGGGATCCACAATCTCTCAAGCCAATCTATTCCAGTCTCTCCACCCTCCTATTGAAGAACTTCTTCCTAAGATCTACACTAAACCTACTCTCCTTCAGTTTAAAATCACTTCCCCTTGTCCTGTTACTGGACCCTCTCATGAAGAGTCACGCACCAGCCTTCCTGTAGGTTTCCCTTCAGGTATTGGAAGGCAGCTATAAGGTCCCCCTGGAGTTTTCTCCAGGCTGAAAAATCACAGTGCCCTCAACCTATCCTTAGAGCAGAGATGCTCCAACCCCTGGATCATCCTTGTGGTCCTCCTCTGGGCCCACTTGAAGTGCTGGGGCCTAGGCTGAGTTGGAGTTGATTTATGGATGAGTCACAACTCAGATGTATGTTTTGTTCCCCAAGTGGTTTCCCAAGGCCCCAGAGGCAGAACCTGGCCCACCTGTGTGAGGCCCTGCCTTCCCCCAGGTGATTGTGGGTGGGGTGGTGGGCAAGGCTAGAGATGTATCAACCAGGAACCAGATCAGTCTCACAGGAAGCAGGAACAGAATCAGTTGGAGAGAAGAAATAGAAGAGAAGCAGCAGTAAGAAGCAATAAGAAGCCGATCTGTTGGAAGGGAGTTTTTGTTGGGGCCAGTTGGAGGAACTTCTTGTTAGGGGCAGCTTGCTGAGCTCTCTCTCAATAGTGTGTTCCCCGTTGGCAGTTTTGAGATGGAGAAGAGCAAACAGATGAAGAATAAAAGATGAAGGTATGCTGAGGGAATGTTGCCGAGTTTGGTGTTGGCCTGAAGAAGAAGAGAGCTAGCAGCACACCGCTCCAACAGATCTATGTCCCTTTTATGGTGGGGACACCAGAACTGGACACAGTATTCCAGGTGGGGTCTCACAAGAGAAGAGTAAAGGGGAAGAATCACTTCTCTTGACCTGTTGGCCACACCACTCCTGAAGCAAAGACAAGTAAAGAAAATATTTAACCTATATATCATTAAATCAGAAACTATTTGGATATTAATATTAAAGTTTTCATGGTACAGAAGACTGTAACTCACCCCCTCTAATGAATACAAGCAGCTTGTTATGTTCTGAGAGCTAGTGAAGGCAATCCCAGCCGACATCAGCAACAGGAATGTAATGAAGAACTTCTCTAGAATGAGCTCTACATTACAATATTCTAATTGTAACATTAATATATTCAAATAATATTTTAAGTCAAGATCCTTAGGGCTGATGGCTCAAATAGTACCAAATATGAAAAAAAATAAATTCCTGTGAAATCTGTTACATGTGTTCTCCATTGTCTTGGCCAGCTTTTAAGTCAAAAACAGACCTGTAACTCTGCAGCAGTATAAAGTAGCATGATTAACTAATGGTTTCTTTAAAAACTAAATTTGTGAATGTATTATGGACATTTAGGCTGTAATTTTCGTGTGTATTGCTAGCAGCTTTTCTACTGCTTTAAAAAAGATCAACATAACAGCTCATTTCAAGTCAAGCAACTGAAAAACTGTTCTTAAGTAAAAAAACCACAAGTGTTTAAGGTTGTGAACAGATCCTCAGATCAAAATATCACCAATTTTAAATATAGACTGGTCTTATCTTCCAGTATTACATTTGAGTAACTTAGAGAATTTTCTTTAGCCTATGCTTTTAGAAATCACAGAATGGTTGAAGTTGGAAGTGACTTTTGGAGTCATCTAGTCCAAGCCCTCTGCTCAAGCAGAGCTTCTTAGAGTGGGTTGCTCAGGCTGTGTCCAGACAGCTTTTGAGTATCTCCAAGGATGGAGACTCCCTGAGCAATCTGTGCCCGTGCTCACTGACCCTCAAAGTCAACCCGTGCTTCCTGGTTGGAATGTGACTCCTGGATGGAGCCTCCCGTGTTTCAGTTTGAGGCCGCTGCCTCTGGTCCTGTCACTGGGCACTGCTTAAAAGAGTCTGGCTCTACCCTCTTTACTCCCTTCCTTCAGATATTTATATGTGTTAAGTAAGATCTCCCCTAGCACCTTCTCATCTCCAGACTAAACAGTCCCAGCTCTCTCAGCAACTCCTTATAGGAGAGATGCTCCAGTCCCTTTATCACCTCTGTGGCCCTTTGCTGGACTTTCTCCAATATGTCAAGTTGTGTCTCTGGTACTGGTGAGCTCAGAAGAGGACACAGTACTCCAGGTGTGACCTCACCAGTACTGAGCAGAGGGGAAAGATCATCTCCCTCAACCTGCTGGCAATACTTGACTAATGCAGACCAGGATGCCATTTGCCTTCTCTGCGGCAAGTGCACATTACTCACTCACGTTCAATACGATGTCCACAAGGAACCCCAGTCCTTTTTCTGTCAAGCTGCTTTCCAGCTGGGTGTCCCCCAGAATATACTGGTGCATGGGGTTTTTCATCCCCAGGTGCATGACTTTGCACTTCTCCTGGTTCAAGTTCACAAGGTTCCTGTCAGACCATTTCTCCAGCCTGTTGAGGTCCCTCTGGATGGCAACATGACCCTCCGGTGTATCAGCCACTCCCCCCAGTTTGGTGTCATCAGCTTGCTGAGTGTACACTCTGTCCCATCATCCAGGTCATTAATGAAGATGCTGAACAGGACTGGACCCAGTATTGAACCCTGGGGCCCAGAGCTAGTTACTGGCCTCTAATTAGACTTTGCACTGCTGACCATACCCTCTGGTTCCTGCTATTTAGCCAGTTTTTAGTCTACTTCACTGTCTGCTCATGCTCATCAACAGCTTTTCTTCAAGGACCTCATGGGCCAAAAACCCATGTTGAGATGAGCAGGTAATGATCATGCTACTTGCAATTTTGTCTTAAGAGACAATCCTGCTCAAACTGACTTTCTTGTGGCAAAGTTTTGTATTACAATAGTGTTTTATACCCACACACTCCATCTGGAACATACCTTTCCCCAGTAATGTTTTAAATGCTATTTAAAACCTTACTATTAGAAATAAGATGACAAGGTTGCACATACAAGTTCTCTGCTACTAAATGATAAAAGTTGCCAGCTGACATGATGCATGTTCAGATATGAGAATTTCTGAAGTATGAACCACAGAAAAATCTGAAGTCAGTTGCTGAAACCAACACAAATACTGTTTATTTGTGGGATGCCATTTTACATCAACACCGGCAAAAGACCTGAAAACCAACTGGATGAACTCATGTTAGGTGGCGTAACAGTATTTTCACCAGGTTGTGAGTCACAGGAGTTTAGCACACCTTAGTTATTTCGATATTACATAACTAAGACAAAGCATTCACAGTTAGAGGTTAACTGCTGTTCCTGCAACAGCAGCATCAGTAGGTACTATTTTGTGACAACCCACACATACACACACACACGGGAAGGATTTTAAAAAAATAAAATAAACCAAAATAAAATCAAAAATACCAAGCCAAGTTTTGGTCTCAATTACAGACAAACAACTATCTAGTTGGTGGATAGGTCCTATACACTTTTACAGCAGTATGTAAGGACAAAATATAAGGCCCAGAAAGAGGTATTTTAGCAGTTATAATTAAAACCAGGGCACAAGCTAACCTTTAAAGCTCTCTATATGAATTCCAAGAGTATTAAACAATTTGTTAGACTTGTGACCAAGGGTCAACAGAAATCTGGGAAAACCTTAACACAACTAAAGCCCATTTCTTACCCTCCAAGAAAGTAACTTGAGAACATTAACCAAGTATGAATGAGCTGCAAGTAATTTTGACTGTGAGAGGATATTTGTGATTAAATAAAATGCACATATTTACGGGAAAAATGGGAGAAGCCTCCAGTCCTCTACAAATGTTAGAAAAGGCTACGCAAAGGTAACCCAAATATTTATTGTAGCTTAAAGACAACCTTAAACAGCTTTTAACTGAAAACTCAAGTACATAAAGGATTCTAATAAATTCAGCTTGCCTTCCTTGAAAAGGATCAAAAAACCAACAGTAACAGAATTAATTTTTTTAATACTTAATATTATTTTGCTGTAGAATTAGAATTAATTTGCAGCATGTTTTGGTTATTAATATTCATAGAATCATTTAAGCTGGAAAAGACCTCTAAGATCATTAAGTCCAAAGAGCTCCACATGTTTGTCATCTATCAACTTAAAGAGTGTCCTCTGCTATAGTTTCTGGATGCTGTCTTCCCTTCACTTAACTGGCTTTTCACTTTACATCTCCCAAATACCAAGGATGAATTGCACATAGATCATCAAGTTTCTGCAACAAGGTCAGTAAGATTAGCATAAGACCCATGACACTTATGTCAGAATGACCTCTCGGTGTTTTGTTCAAGAAGTCAGCATATTCTGAACATTACTTTTCAAAAGGAAAAAAAAAAAGAAAAAGAAAAAACAAATCAAAACCATACCTACACTGACTATATGATGGCATAACAAACAAAAAAGCAAACACCAAACCTGTGCTAAATACAAGTTAAACTGAGTAGCTTAGTTAAATTTCCACAATTACTTAAAAATGAGAAGGATTTTCTCCAAAATACAAGAGCTGGCAATGTTAGGATCCTCTGCATATAGCAAAACCGGACGGACGGATGGATGGATAGCACAAAGAAGTTTGTCAAGCCATACGGGTCCATTTTAGCCCACTTATTCTCTATGAATGTCAGTAAAGCCATCTACTAACTGTCATTGAATTTCTGGTTTATTTTATGAAGATGCATGTTTATAAACCAGCTGAAGACTACAGACCTATCCTGCTTGCCAGTGGAAGAAAAAAAATTCACAGCATCCTTCTGATTAATTTCCAAACACATTCTTCCTCTCCATCACTCCTGATTACTTTTACTCAAACTAAAAAAAATGAAGATTTTGTTTACTTATACAGTGTGAGTACTTTCTGAGGTTTCTTTTCCTCTGCTTTCTTTGCTTTTAATTAAATTTTGTATTCTGCCAAAAGTTAGCAAAACTTGGAAAAAGCACCTGGTTGAGCTGAACAGATTTCTGTTGACCCTGTTATACAAAAGTTGTACCTATAACAGTAATAGATTAAAAGTGTCTTTGGCTCTTGCTTCCATTACTGGAAGCCAAACTATTTATGACATACAAAACCTTTTATGCAAATCTTGTATTTGTTGCAGGATTCATGACAATTTGTGCTAAACAGTTTTCTAGAGTCAGTAATCAGCTTAATGTTTAAGAACAATTACAGTACTCAATTAAAATCTTAGCAATCACAATTTAGCCTAATGTTAAAAGTTATATTGCTTCTAAGTTTATTCTTTTAAAAACTAAACCAGCAGCTCCACTGATATTTCCTTACAGTTACTCTATGGTAATATACACATTTACATCAGAAGTCTTCATAAAACTTGTGTGTTTTAGTAAGAGGCTTATTGTAAACATTAAATACCACACTCCACTGAACTAATTTCTTGTGCAAACTGGTATCAAACGTGAAATTAAGATGATGTGTATCAGTACATGAAAAAGCAATGACCATGTACGTTTGACCCCTGTTAACTCTCTAAAGAGCTCTACTTAGTGCCATGGAAAGCCAAACATGACTATTTCATAGGGAAAGGTAGCATTTTCTTTTTAGCATCATGAAATTCTAAGGTTTGCGTATGCATATATATTGTATTTTATGTATATACAAATATACACCAAAACACGCAAACAATTTTTCTTTGGCAGCTGAGTTTGACAAAGAAAAACCACCACCACCACCAAACAGATTTGGACACAACTGACCACCTGTAGCACCATAATGACCACCTCCCAGTTCAGGGCAGCAAACTTATGTGCTTTTGCTAAACTAGGCTTAATCCTGAAAGTAGTCAATAACAGTTGTTCCTGACTTCAGTGATGGCAGAATAGGACCTTCAATACAGCTGAGAAATTCGCACTCAACTTAAGATGCTTTCCCCCCCTTTCCCTGGATTGCTTTCTAAAGAAATACCAAAACTGCCAATATCTTGTAAAATATTTCTACAGAAAAGTAATGTAATTCTTTGTTCCAAAACATCCAGTGGCCCTTTTTTGCTAAATGCTCCACAAATCAATATGGAACATTTTAATAAATCCTTAGGGATAAAAGTTTAATAGCACCGGATACTCCAAGGACTTATTTATAAAAATCAACAGTAACATAATTTCATAATGAAGGGTAAGGCAAAGACAATGTGACAAAATTATAGAACTTAAACATAATTCCATTCACTCATTCTCCCCAAAATAATCACTAGAACTGTTCTATACAGATAAAGAAATGAGTGAAACAGGCAGTGGTCCCTATCAAAAACTAATGTCGCTTAATGCTGGTGTTTAATACACCCATTGCCTGCAATGGACACTCTGCTAGGAAACTGCAATTCCCAGCATGAAAGAAAAAGTAATGCTTTGACTATTCGGTATCATATTTTTAATTACTCAGAAACACAAAGTTAAAGACCCTGGGAAAGACTAACATTACAAACAAACAAAACCAAATCTGTATTATCTATGTACTAGGGCCGAGCAGACTTTATTCCCCAAACCACTAATTTTAGCAAGAACTTTGAACTTCTCTAGATCGCAGCGTAGCCCAAACGCTCTTGGTACACCAAAGATTAAAAGGAGTATGCCAAAGGCAAGTTACAAAAGTCTAAAACCCATTTTTAAAAGGTGCTTTAATTTGTTCATTTGTACCTGTAATGACTACTGCAGTTTTAACATTAAAAAGTCAGTACTTTTTCTTCAAATGGAAATCATCTGTGGCATGTACAACTATTACAGTGTTTTAATATTTATGTGTTTTGGTTTTTTTAAGACACCAATGTTTCATTCCTATTAAGCAATAGGTCAGGTTTGGCGAATTCTGGTGAAGAAAGTCACAGCATTGTCTTCTTGCAGAAATTGGCATCTCAAATAATAACATTAAAATTGACAATAGTTCTTCACATAACTATGTCCAAGCAGTCTGTCCATTTTCTGAAATGCTACATTTGAGACCAAAAGAAAAACAAAATAACTGAAATTTCAACAAACATGTAAGTGATGACTAGAAATATGCCACAAAATTAATTTTTACAATACATTTCTGCAGAAATAATCCCTAGGTGAAGCTTTTTTTTATACACATATACAAAATTTAGACAGCAATATACACATAATCACAGTGAAGACGCTGGCAAGTTCACCAATTTGTAGTGTAAATACAAAATGCAAAGCAGCCTTCAAAGAGAACAATGCTACACAGCAAGCATAGCTAGCTTGTTAAATAGCAAACATCAAAAGTTCCCTGCAAAAGGGATGCAGTGCAAGAAAAGCAGCATGCACTTTGATACAAATAGCAGGTTATGGCTAATGGTTGACATAACTGTGGTAACAGTGACTCTTGAGTGGCTGTGCATAGTTAAACTCCTATGTCATCTGTTTTCCTTTATACCATTCCACAAACTCATCCAACAACACTGGCCCTGTAGAGAGATCAAATAATTCTATTTTACAAAATTTTGTAAAAGGACATGGAATGATTAAGCTCAGAGAAATAAATTATTACAAACACCAACATAAGGTAGTACTTACAGGCTCCATCTTCATCATAGTTACTGAGGTCAAGGTTAATTGTTCTGCTGAACTCAAGAACGTTACACCATTGGTCTTTATTGATTACTTTGTATTTTGATTGCTGATTAAGGCAAGAAACAGAAGTTACTGAAATATATTAACTCCCTAAAAATTCAGATTTTCTTACAGAAAATTTAAACCTTGTGATGAATTATTTTAATCTCTATGTCATCTAAAACTAAACAAGATTAAAGAAACCATTAAGTAGTCAAACTAGAGTTGAAAAAATCATGTTTCTGATTAAGACATCTTTTACTGGGCAAACATACAGCAATAAAATGAAAGCCCAACAGCAAATCAAAGACATTCTATATTTTCTCCTCCATTAAATAAACCTTCATAGCATAGGGATTTGGGAAAAAGGAACAAAAGAAAGAAGTTACAAGTGCTGCTTTGGGGGTTAGTATACTCTAAATGAGGACAAGAAATTTTTAGCTGTTCATTCTACCTCTAATGTATCAGAGAAGACAAAATAAACAAAAAGAAAAAATAATTCTGCTTCAAACTTCATACCTCTAGAAACTGGTGAAATACTGGAAAAAGGGACCATGTTTTTCCTAAAAGAAGGCCCAACATACACTTGGCAGTATTGATATCTAGGCTGCGCTGATCCTTTTCCTGCATAAAAAGGTCAAAAAGGAAAAAAGAGCATGATTTCAGGACTTTTCACTCCACTCACTGCCTACACTACAGCTCACTCATACATAAAATAAATCAACAGATAAGTAATAAATTGCAGTACCCAATGGTGGTTTTTAATAAAATACAACTTCCTAGTAAAATTTCCTTCCTCACAGCCAGTGGCTTGCTATACAGAGATGCTGCTTTCTGTAGACTTTCCTAAAAAAAAAAAAAAAAAAAAAAAAAAAATGCTGCCATTGCAGATGAGGCACACGCTCCTGCTTGTGACTTCAGACCTTTCTGGAAAGCGCTGGCCATTAGACTCATACCCATGTTTGCACAGATGCCTCTGCATAACCATCTGTCACTTAAAATAGTATTGCTGCACATAGTTCCTATGGTAGTATTACAACTACACGAGCTGTCAGTAGATAGTTAAGTAGCTATCAAGTAACACTGACTATGCAAGAGCGAGCCAAGGAGGTTCTTTGTTCTGTCATTCTACTGATTACATGAAATTCAGATTATCAAATGAGCAGAGGGAACATAATACACTAGCACATGGAGACCCCTCCCAGAACTGTTTCAGCTTTAGTTCAATGCAGCACTAGTACATTAAGGAGTAGGGCGTGATTATTTTTTCTTCTGCTAAGAAAAAGAAGCATCATCTGTACCCAGAAGATTCATTACATCTAATCAGCGGGAAAGTTAATATATTTCATAACACCACTTCTCTACATCTCAAAAGTAATGTGTACATGTAAGATTCCATTTTGTTATTTTAAGTAGTTTATCCATCTACTTTTGTTGCCTTGAAATTAAAAAAAATTTTGCTGACATAGGATGTAAAATCCCACCCTTTTATGACTCGCTTATAGCATTAAGCTACAAATTCAGAAATTAACAAAATCACAAAAAGTAAAGTTCTGCATTAGCTACTGTAGACCCTGATCTCTCTGTAAGTACCGATGATTTCTTTCTGCAAAGTCTAAATTAAAAAACAGGGATATAGGGATAATCAGGATACAGAGAGTACCTAACAGAACAGTGCAAGACAGCTACTAAAGACAAACAAACTCTATGCCTCACCTCTAAAAGTGCTGTTGTATATATTGCAGAATAGACATCTTTATTAAAAAAAACCCAAACCAACCCACAAGCTCAAAACATAAGTGAATTGTCTTCTATCACAAAGGAAGGATGTGGTAGAGCGAGATCCCAGTTCTAAGACAACAACTGAACACCTTAGCCACAAGGTTATTCTCTCTTCTTGAAACCCATTTCATACAAAATACACTTCAATTCTAAAATTGTGTAGACAGAATTCAATGTGGATTTGTTTTGGAAGGAAAGTGGGAAGGCCAGCACTCTGAAAACATCAGAAGCTGTTTTACATTCTGGTCACTAAATTCAAGAGGGACTTCACTCAATCTGATCTAAAGGAAAAAAGTAAATTCCAGGATGAATAAAGCTTTTCAATTACAAACCTGCAAAGGCATTTTTATATTAATATTACACAATTATTTCACCTATTTCCAACATCAATTAGTTCTAAAAACCCTGAAATGAATTACCCTTCAGATGGAAATTAAACAATCTTCTGAGTCAAAACCCAAACTGCTTCCATCAGCTTTTTTTCTATCAATCACTTCAATTATTCTGACAAAAATTTTGTACAGATTCATCTGCCACATCTAGGTAAATAGATCAACCTTTGCCAGTATTCATTCTTATTCTTACTGAACGCCATTCTCCTTCAGACATCCCCTGGCTCCACAGCATTAGAAGAATTCTTACAATCTAATACCGTCTTGACAATTTCCCTATTGATATGCCTTTGACTTGCAGTTCTACAATCTGGGATTTTTTTGTCACAAATGATGTCACAGCATCTGTGTTTCAATGTTTAAATTCTTTCAGATCTCTGTTTATCACATCAATTTGGTACCTCTTGAAAAAAACACTCACTGTCCTCTTTTCAAGTTTCTGCACTTTTGACAGGCCACTGGCTAGTACAGATTTGCTGCTAGTAAAACATTTTTTAATCTATACCAAGTATTTCATCAGTATCTTGAATTTCTTTGGCAATGTTAGTTATTTCTAGCCTTTGCATTCTACATTGAGCAAAATTAGCAGAATAAATCTTCATGCAGCAAATCTGGAGGAGTTAAGATGTTGGTGTATGGCTTTTCTTCCTCTCATGCTAACTAATATCACGCACTCTGTCATATTCAGCTGCAGGTTTCCTTGGTTAGAAGTGAACTACCATGAATCTCGGCATGTTGACAGAAAGCACTGATACGCTAAAAACCTGAGCTACGTAGGACAGATTTAATTATCAGAGTTGCTATCAGCTCAATTTCTTACTATTTTTTCTTAAGTTACTCTTTTGTTCTAAGTTTTCTTGATTATTTTGATTCTCCTGCCCTGAAATCTGAGCTTCTGTTTTGCCTGTGATCATTTTCATATTAAATCTTCTGTATGTTTCACCATATTAGCAAGATGGATGTCCAAATTCCATGTCAAAATGTTAATTCAGAAAATTAAGGTTCATTTATCGCTCCCTTTAAGTAGCAATAGTCTTATGCATATTATGGGTTCCAATACCAGGTACAATTTTATCAAATATTTTATAGTAGGAAGACTGATATCAGGATATTATTTAAAAATACTGAGAATATCATTAATAACCTTCCAACAGTCTTCTAAACCAATGTTTATATCGTATCCAGCTTTTACCGTTTTATTTCTACCACCTGCAGAAATGCCAGAAGTGCCTTCCTGTTTTAAATACGTTTAAGTTCACAAAATTCAAACAGTAAGAAGAAAAAACAGAGTAATCATGAAGCCAGTGGAAGCAAGTGGCAAAGCTCCAATACAGAACAGAATATGGACTAAATGATTTCCTTGAAGTCACAAAACAGCTTGAAGCAGAGAGGTAACAAAACACATGAATATACTAAACCACTGAGCATCAAGCAACCTATACACTTTTCTTTTCCAGTTCTGGCATTTTGCACATTTTTTTTTAGAACACAAACAGTTCAATTTGTTAGAAGCAGTACTGAGCAGCATCTTAATAGAAACACACTTAGAGGTATACAGCCTTTGAATTATTATTTATGAAAGTAAAGTTTGAATTTCAGATGCTGATCTTCCACAGTACTTACCCGCGCAAAGTCAAATGCGTATCTATAAATAAGTTTAAAATTGGTAGGCTCATTTAATAAAGATCTCAAGTAATCCAGTGAATTTCTCAATTTTTCTGTAGTATCACATCTACAAGAAAAACACAAAGTGAATTTAGAGTCTGCATTCCTATACAAATGTCTGATGTTTTAGAAAATAATCTCCAAAACATCCCCCCATCGATCTCTTCAAAACATGTCACTGCACAATAGCACGTTTATGAGTTTGCCCACATAAATGTCTCGATTAAACCCACAGCGTGAAACCGACTTAGATAAAATAGCACAATCTTACACTAGTACCTGGGTAAAAATTTGTTTAGCTTTGTAGAAAATGCTTGTCTACACATGGCAAGCAACCAGCAAACCACAGCAGTGAAACAATACTTGTATAGTTTTGCTGAAACTATAGAACTTCCTAAACAGTGATTTTGTACTGGAATGAAAGACAAAACACCATTCTTTCATCAACTCTCTATGAAACTTCATTATTTCACTACATTTATTTTAATTATGCCATGAAGATAAGCTTTCAACTGGAAAAAGCAACTCTTAGAAAGAGCACGACAATGCAAAGTCACAGAAAGGGTTTGTATTATTTAGCATTTTGAATGACACATGCTCTTAACAATACACCAATATCTAATAGATAGGTCCAACCCAATGACAAAGATAGATGTCCTTGGGGAAAAACACAGTATCGAACCTCATGACACTTCTGTTTTCTTGAAACTGCAGACATTTTAATCCAACTACATACAAACATGCAGCTGTCAAATTTCAAGTTGTCTCTAAATGGCCATGACCATAAATAAGACCAAAAACATATGGCTTCTATTCCACAGCAGAGCCCTTCATTTTATGAGTCAAAACATTGAGCGTGTTTTTTCCTAAAAAACAAACAACCCCAAAACAGGTTTACTATAACAAACTTAGGTTCTTCGAAGCACTTACTGTAGTGATGTCATTCCTTTCAACCATTCTTGTAATGTAAAGTAGCCCATGTTTTGTGCATCCAACTTCCATGCTAGTACAAGCATAACTACCTGTTTTAAAGAGGAAAAAAAAAAAAAATGAAGACTGAAAAGAATTAATGAAAAGATCCACACATTTTTCAAGTAACTACTGTTCAGTAGGCTACAAATACTCATATAAATGGGATGTTCAGATTTTTGCTGCACTATTTTAAAAGTCTGAAACCCTGAAAGTGACAAATCTGTATATCATCCAAACAAGGAAGATAACAGTGCAAAGATACAGAGTGAACATCTGCCCAAGTAGCCACCTTACTTGAAGGGAGCATGCCAAATCATCTAGTGAGCAGTGTGGTGAGGAAGATGAGTTGGTGCAAAAGCTACAGAAAAGGTTTCCCAGAACAACTACAAAATTTAACCAATTTGATGACAAGTTACATTTGACACTTGTTAAACACATTTACTTGAGCATTACCTGCAATCCATGAGCTTTGTGAAATTCGATTATTCTAAAACTAATAATGTTCCCATCTGAATCCAGCTACCCCAGGGTATTGCCAGCCTACCTAATTTTGCAGGTCTGAACATGCAGTATAATTCAAGTAGATGTTAAGTAAAGCTGGGACAACTAACGTTAACATACATCAAAACAGAGACTGGTACATAAATATTTGATTCTTGCCCAAAAGGAAGTCTGTGAAAAAAGTCCTTTTCACATTTCACACAGAGGATTGATGCCATAAAAAAAAATTGATGAAGTGATACCATAAGTTCCTGAATAAGGCAGTAATCTTAAGAAAGCACTTTTGACATATACATGGAAAAACTTGCAGGACAACTGACCCCGCAGATGGGGGCGGGGGGGAAGTCATTGAAGATTACAACTCAGCCATTAAATAGCTACTGTTTGTGCAGCTCTACATGGTTTTTAATATGAAATCAAAATACCTACTTTTATATCCAAATGTCTGCATAAATCTCAAGGGTTTACCATACTAATAAACTCCAAAATTAGCAAATTACATCTTGTATTTCCAGTAAATCTCCAAAACCACAATTCTCATTTTACTTAGAGATGATCCTTTATGAATCCCGTGTAAGTTGGGAACATTGCATATACATTTAAAAAGCAAAAATTAGTCACTAGGAAAAAGCCTGTAAAATGTACTATTGCTTTTAAAATTTTATTTAATTCTATATATGCATAGATATGGTTTAAATATNTCCCCCCCCCGCCCCGTACCTTTGGTGCTGTGTGACCACTGATAGTCATAACAAGGGTGTGTGTTATCAACACTCTCTGGGTCCTAGGGCTGCATGAAGGCTGTATGGGGAAAATCAGCTCAGACAGACCCACTACAATATGTAATTATATATATTCCTTATTTGTGTTCTGAAATGGTGTAATGGGGGTGCTAATACTTCTCGTGGCATTTGAAATCTGTTTCTCTCTTAGAAAATTCAAGGAAAATATGATTTTGTAGTTTTGTACTTGCTATATTGAATCTCCAGTGTTTCAGAAAAGACAAATATCAGCTTTAAAAAAACCCCCTCTTTCTTTTTAAGGGGATGGGAAGGTGAAAGAGAAGGGGTAGCAGCAAAGACAAATTGAGTTTTTACAGGTTGACAGTCTATGGTTTACAAATTGTTTCCAAACATAAATACAAACCAGGGAGGTTTATATACGTTTTGGTTTTTTTTTAAACTCCAGAATTTTTTAATGATGGAAGAATAAGAGACATAAAAATGGCTCATGTAGATCATAACAGATTGGGCAACTTTTGAATGGACTTTGAACTTACATTTTCTGGCTCAACTCCAATGTCTTCACAGAATTTCTCCATACCTTCTGGTCCTACAATGTCATCAGTGCCTGCAAACAAAATGCATCTTACTTATCTCTGAAAATTAAAAGTCTGACCTTTACAGCACAAGAGAAATGCAATCATGCAGTACAACCTGAACTTCCATACACTTATTTGTTTTGACGTGCAGTATTTTCACACTTACTATCAGAGTTGAATACACTTAAATCTATCTTGCCTTTGGAAACAGAGACAGAAAAACTGCAGAACAACTTTTAATTCCTGACAATATCCCTTATTCCACCCATTTACTGAGATAATCTTGAAAGAGTAAGTTCATAAGATCTTTAAGAATGCACGTAAAACTAGCAGAACACGCACACAGTATTACCACACTTAAATGAGTGGACGATGGTTACTGAAACTCATTTCTTGGCTTCAATCTCTACTGTTATCATAAGATCATATCACATAAAAATGTGTTGCATATCTATACAGGATACAAGACATTATCATTCCCAGAATCTCAATCCTTATATAAAGATAGTATATGAGATCATAATGTTATCTACAAAAGACAGCCTAAAATAAAAATCTGGTACTCCCATTTATCCATATTACTCTACCATGGCCACACATTATCTGAATTTTAGTAACTGCAGGGGGAAGACAGACATGAGTTACAGCTATTTCTTTGCTGACTTAAAAGGAAAAAAGATTCAAAATACAGATACTGTTAAAATGCACTATTATTAAAACAAGCTGTTAAAGCAAGATATTTCTAATTTTTACAATAGAAAAAATTGAAATTCGGAAACATACAGGCATTAAGAATTGTATCGTGCAATTCTATTTTTTTTAAGCACATTTTAAGTATTTGGACTATTTTCTTGGAATTATTTTACCCATGTTTAGAAGGGCTCATTTGGGAAAAAACATTAGCAGCTGAGACACTTACTTTCATCCAATATAAAGATCACATGTGCAAGAAGAAGAGGTTTTATAAAGGGAAGATCAATCTATGTTTTATTATTAGGTGACCTACTATTCTAGAAATAACAAGGTTTAGTTATGTCTTCTCCCATCTTTTCATAACATCCTCTCAGTGTTCTCTGAGTGTACACAACAGTCTTTAAAAAGACTTACTCTATAATGTAAAGACATATTAGGAAAAAAACCCAACAAATGCAGCACCAACTGTTTGCATATATAAAAAGACAACTTAGGAAACAAGAACACAAGAGAGATTATTCTTTGAAAGTTCATTTTTCATAATGTTACTCATACTGTAAACAGAATCATACTCTCCACTTTTCTGTTTTATCTTGGTGTACGCATTCAGTGGAAACCCAAAAGCTCTTTCACTTACAGCTATACAGCCTTCCTTTCATCCCTTCTTTCCATGAAAGTCTTGACAAAAGTGAGTTACCCCTGTTGCTAGAGTAAAAAATGTAAATCAAGCTGGTCAGAAAGGCAGAGAAACTAACAGGCTAGATTTGGCTTGAATTTGTCTGAATAGCTGTCATCAAGTGCCACAGACAAGTGAGATCTTAAGGTATTTAATTTATTTTATATAGTTTTATTAGAAGAAAGATATTTTATTATGTCAAATTAAGTCACTCTTCATTCTGTGTAAGAATAGACAAAACAGAACAAGCTGTGAGCAACATCATCTACTGCAAGATGACCTTATTTTCTTTGTCAATCACCCATTTAATTTCCTTTTAGTCTTTACAGTCAAGAGATCATTTTTCCCCATACTTCAAGTTCTCCCCTTCAGAAAATGAAGTGTGGAAAAAAAAGAGAATAGAATACAATGACCAACTTCACTATTAAAGGATCGTATTTTGTGACCACAGATCATAATTAACAACTCTAGACGTAATGCCTGAAGAAAGTTCTCATACACAAAGGCAAGAATAAATAAGTCATCTACTTTCCTTACACCTTGTGATGGAAAGCTATATAAAGACAAGAGTAGTACAGGATACTTGAATTTATTCACTACTTCGCTTGAAACCATACACATCAGAACAACACTAATGTTACTACCTCCCTCACTTTTTT
>VYZX01021016.1:32197-42798 GCA_013401335.1 Brachypteracias leptosomus | reverse complement strand
TTTTTTATATTAAAGACACTTCTCCTGAAGCATAATTCCATACTCTTCAGCACTAACATGGCAGATGACAGAAATTCTAAAACTGGAGAGGTAACAACATTTTGGACACAAGTACAGCTTTAAGTATAGATTTGAATAGTAAAGTAAACATGTTCCAGAATACTTTAAGTTACACACTTTCTGTATTTGTATTGAATAGAGACAAAGACAAAATTGCCCCTTGAACTCTTCAACTTCACACTACTTAGAGCATAACAAAATCTTCTTTAAGACTTACAAAAAGAAGTTTCTATATTCAGCCTTGGAAAAGCTCAGTTAATGCAATTTTTATATTCCAGTGTAGATTAAATTGCTATTATGAGGAAATTTGCATTTGACCCTTACCTGCATATTCATAGAACCATTCTAAGCACCTTTTACTCGAAAAGACTTCTTCCTCTGCTTTTATTCTAGTTGAATCATATTTTCTATACATACTTAAAAAAAGCAAGAGAAACAAGTAATTAATTCACCAACATTTTAAAAGCAATCTTATAGTCAACAGCACTGTAAGCAGCAATGTTTTTCCTTTCATGAACCTGTTTACCCAACACTGTACCCTGATGGTAGAGGGGACACTGCTTAACAGAATAAAAATCACTGAACCTAAATACTGTGTTTGCTCAGTCTGCACACTTCAACCAATTCATAAACTTTCCTTACAACAAATACAGACTAGTGCAAATTCACAAACATTCAAAATTTATGCTTTGTGTAAGTTCAAGTAACATTTGCACACACCACTAGTTACCACAACCAGCTAATAGGCTGCAACTTGGCTGTGGGTTTTAACACAGAGTAATTAAGTGTCACAGTCAATACAGGTCCTACCTGTGGGCGCACACATACTTCACGCACTTGAATTAACTAAGGAGAACTGCACATACTCTTTATGCCTCCTTCAAAAAAATCCTATAAAAGGCATAAAGGCCAAAATAGACATGACCCACATTTACCTTATTCTAAAGCCAGTAAACTGGTAACACAAAAGAACCACAGAGAACAGGTTACAGGTCCTCACTGACAGTAATTCAAGGAACCTCATTCATCATGGGGTAAAGAGTTATCTGAAAAGCTAGATCCATAGCACCTTTTCCTCCCCTCCCTGAGATGACTGGCAAGGTAATGCTCTCCTTTAACAAGAAGCATAAAAAAAATTTTAATTATATTAAAAAAACAACAGTGAAGTACCAGCCTCCTGAATTTAGCATCTGAAACACTTAAAATCTGGAAAGCAAAGCAAAAGTTGATGAGTAACTTCACTGTTTAGACTTTTCTAGAACAGACAGTATCATTTGTGCTTGTTAGAGGAAAGAGACTCAGCAGTCCAAATAGCTGTTCACTACTGCCTATGCATTCTCTGATCCCTTTCCATAACTCTGCAGTAGCTTGGACTCATGAAGGCTGAGAAGAGCCAAGCCACAAATGGCCTAGACTAGAGGAGGTAGCCAAGAACAGCTCTGTTAGTGTTCCAAGCATGCAGCCCTTCCTCTTACAGTGTCAAACCTTGGTGGGGGAAGACAATAAAGTGGCTAATTGGTTCAAGGAGGATTCTGAAACAACCTGATGAAATTAATTTGGAGTCAATTTCATCACCATTTTGTCCTTCTAGAGAGACATGTAAAAGATATCTATATTTATGAGCTTAGGGTATGCTGATCCCACTGTCCACCTAGCTCACCTATCAGCTATGAGGAACGTAGCTAGAAGTTAAAAAGGCACACAGATAATTCTGACAGCAACTCAAAGAACTGCTTCATTTTTATTGTCATAGTTCCTTTAAAGCAACTAATCATTAGAGAAGTAATACTAGTTAGAGGAAACTGATAAACTGCTAACTGAAAGACAAATACAAATGAGATGCTCAGTTTTTCTTTCCATCTTGAAATTTCTTAACACAGTACTGAAACACACTGACCTGTAACAAACACTACAGAAAAATGCCAGCTGTACATGTCTCAGAAACGCAGATATCCACAATTTTTTTTCGTTTTCATTTTGAAAACACTTTTTTCTATTTGTATTACCTACTTTGTATAAGCTTTACTGCAGTTGCAAAAGAATAGGTTGAGAGCACTGCCAAGTAAGTAAACGACTAAGCCAGAAGGTATAAGTCAGAGTTGGAACAATTTTTTTTAAAAAACAGGCCTAATAACTTAACATTCTCACACTTGCAGAATGAACAGTGATTATGAAAGACCTATTCAGTATCTTTTTAAGCTATTCTGAATTCAGAGAAATAAAAAAAATGTCTTGAGACAAAGAGAGGAGGCATTCTGCCACTTTGGCAAAAGTCTAATTATTCTGTATCCCCTTTTTTGTAGCAAACAAAAGTGACAAACACCAACTGGAATACCAACTTGAAAATGGACTGTTGCAGGAGCTAGTCAACATCTCTATTCTATTCTACGCTACTCATTCAAGAAATCTGTTAGACCACTGCTGGGACCTAAGACATGCAAAACTTATGTAGCTCCCGAAGACACATTTGTCGGAAGACTCAATTTTTTTTCCTTACAAAGGGATGGTAACCAAGTACCTTGCCTTACTTGTTCATTTAACTCATCAACATATTAGCTGTCAGAATGCAAATAGTGGATTTGGAAAGTAACCATCAAGAAACAAACATATTTATTGACAGACCACTAGGTCATCCATATATTAAAAAAATAAATAAAGAAAAAGGATTCCTGCAACTACAAGTGGCAGAGCTGAATACTGTAGCCTGAACCAAGACAACAATGACAGCAGCATGTGTAAGAGGAATGGCGAACAAGAACGGAAAAGATCAGCCCTTTTTATATATTCACTGCATCTATGCAAGTTTTCATATAACCTATACAGGTCATTGTTTGGGAACTGCAGGAAACAACGTTCATTAGGAAGTCCCTGTGCCGCACATACAGCTAAGTAACTCCAAACAATACAACCTGGTCTCAAATTTATCATTGTTAAAAAAATTCACCTGACGATGGGAGTTTGATTTTTGAGAAACCAGAACTGGTTACAGACCTTCCAACCTGTGTCCATAAGAGAAATTACTTCATAAATTCAGAAAATGAAATCAAAAAGGATATGATCTTGAGCTATCCCAGTCCTTGCTACGAGCTAATTAACCAGACATTCACTAAAAGTGCAGGTGACACTGTACCACAGTTGTCATGAAAGCAGACTATGCATGGCCAGAAGTATAAAACCATGCAACAAAAATGGCTGAATGAATCTCAGATGCCTCTCTCTCAGCCTAAAGGAGCTAGTAGCAGATCACATACTCTGCAAGACAAGGACCACTTGAAAAGGAGTATAACATAAACAAGGAACACCAATGCAGACCTGGTATTAGTGATCATCTCTCATGTATAAAGATGTTCTTTCCCTGCTTACTCGAAACACCAAATGAGTTTCTCCCCCCAGTCTAGCCAAACCAGCTAGTTCTATTAGCAAAAGATTCCTACTCCCTGAAGTGCTGGTGAAGCAAGATAAGCAAGGAGATAAAAGCAAGTAAGTAGATAAGTACCTGAGATTACAGCCCAGGACAACTCTGTTCAATTATCACAGCAAACCCAACCTGGCAGCACAGGGTAAAGGTGATTCCAATGACTGCGTCCTCTGAACTATCATTATTATAGACCTCATTGTCCCAAGAATCGTATATACAGAGGAGAAAACAGAAACTATCAGAGATGTCTGGCATCCATATTGTACCTCAGAATATTTGGAATTTCTCTGTACATACTGAAAGATGATGTGCCTTGTCTTTGTGCTAAGGACAGTGCCTCTTGCTATGCAAATACAAATTGCCAGAGTACATGGGGTAAATATCTGACCACCAAACACCTACTGAACAGCTCCAAGCTTCAAACAGCAAGTCCTCAATGGCTCACAGCTTCTTCAAGATGACCAGCACCAGCACCTTCAAATAGACGCACAACCATTATGCTGACCTTGTTACAGTTTGGTCATTTGCTTAAGCATTGATGGTTTGTAACAGGAACTTGCTAAGTTTCACCAAAAGTGAAATAATATACTGCTCAGAGTGGGCAGGAGGGAGGAAAAAAAAGTAAACCTCCCACACTTTCCATAAAGGAAAGGATGACTATACCCGGTACTTTTGGTACCAGAATTTGTACCATTGTCAGAGAACGCTGACAATGAGGCAGGATGGCTAAAGGGTGTTTCTCTGTCATCAGAGCTAAAAAGTGTGCACAGAACTTCTTTCCAGAGTCTCTGCTGTACGTATCACTACTGGACAACAGCAAACCCAGAGCCTTTGCATTTAGATCTACTCTTCAATTTCTGAACCCTGACATGTTGTCCATCAGGAAAAAACAAGAGAAAAAAAAAAAAGAAAATCACCTATGGCTAAAGAGTATATATTTGTCTCTCAGATTTTTATTAGTCTAGCTTGACCCTGTCAGTGTTAGGACACTGCCAGCAGATTTAGCTTCTTTTTTATTATCTCTTTCTAACAGCCATTTTACCAAGTAGACAGAGGAAAGAATGTGGAACAGGGCAGGGAAAAAGTCATATCAATTACTTAACCACATACAAATGAAGTTATTTTCTCAGAAATGCTTGCATTTCCATCATGACATAATAGCTGACTCATAACAGCTATTTTTAACCTATCTTCAAATATTCTTATGAGCTAGGGAATTGTAATAACCCTGCAATAAAGGTGAGACAATGTAGTTTATAATTGGAAGTGCTATAGGTAGATGTAAACAAACTATTTAAAAAAAACAGTGCCCAGTCCTTTCATGTTTCTTTAAATACAAGACCATCTATATCTTTTCCAGATTACTTTCCTCTGTTAGTAACTGATTTTGTGGGAAAAATTCCATTCAGCTATTATGGGGTGACTAGGCAAGTCATTGTAAGAGTACATGGTCACTGCCAGCAAAAGAACAAGGTGACGGTCATTCTCCTCAATCTACTGCAGTCTTCAAACTACTCCTGCTTTGAGCATGCTTCAACTGTC
This sequence comes from Brachypteracias leptosomus, assembly GCA_013401335.1. Classification (NCBI taxonomy): domain Eukaryota; kingdom Metazoa; phylum Chordata; class Aves; order Coraciiformes; family Brachypteraciidae; genus Brachypteracias; species Brachypteracias leptosomus. The sequence goes on along the minus strand of VYZX01021016.1, from coordinate 37,778 downwards.
CTGGAATTTGTGAGAGCTCCACCTACCACAGCAGCAGCTCTGGGCTGTGTAGGTCCAGGACAACCTGTGCCCATAAGAGAAATTACTTCATAAATTCAGAAAATGAAATCAAAAAGGATATGATCTTGAGCTATCCCAGTCCCTGCTACAAGCTAATTAACCAGATATTCACTAGAAATGCAATCTCTCAAACAGATCAGGGAAGCATGGAGCGTAGGTCATACAAAACATTCTCTTGACTGTGGAAGCTGGTATTAGCTCATTTAAGGAAAAAAAATACAGTTTATTAGGGTAAGTCAAATGTTAAGTTAACCCCTCATGAAGATCTACAGCCTGCTCATTTCAGATGGTCAGTGTTTACTGAAAATATTAAGAAATTTACCAACAGTAGCTTTGTCTCTATGCAACCAGAAAGTATTCAAAATCTTTAACTCATATTGTTTGAGCTTCAAACTAACTAATTGCTTTAAGATTATATTTTGAAAGATACAAATATGATTAAAGAAGATGCCCCCTACTACTCCCACTAATTAATTAATTTTAAATTTTGTCTAAGAATTTTTATCAGTGCAGCACAATGAAAGTATTTTTATAAAGTCTTACCTATTAATTCACAATTATGATTTTAGCAATAGTTTCATAAATAGTGCAGTAGAAACAAGAGGACGGGGAAAAGAGATGTTTTATGATTTGCAAGGTGTTACAAAGACTTTTTAAAGCAACACTCAGAACAAATTTATTTGACTGGTAAGTTTTATGAATTAACATGTCTTATCTCTCCCTGTTTAAAGACTTAAAATAATCTCTGGACTTTTAAATAAATATTTTGAACTTCATCAGGCTTACTTAAGGAACAGTATGTGTAACAGCACACATGCCAATAGTTTAAGTTACTTCAGCACTAATTATGTGAAGTTCACTGAAAAGGTGTAGAAACTAGAAATTGTATCTGTGCATACTTGGAAATCTCTACTTCAAGGAATAAGGTCTAGATATCTTTTGACAGTAACACAGGCTGTCTGCATGGGGCAGGACCAAACCAGTTAGTAAATGACAACAGAACAAAAAAACAAACCTCTCAACACTGAAGGTTTTGAAAACTTTCAAGGTTAGTATGCTCCCATTTTTATTTCCCACGTTAATAGTTTGTCCACTGCATTTTCAAAACACACATTTTTCCACTATAGAATATGGAGCTTATTACTCAATAAAGAAAATCTATTTTTCATTGTAATAGACCCTTATGTGGTCTATACACAACACCCAGGATAAATTAGACTCTAGATCTAATTGCTTGAAAACATAACTTTAAGGAAAGCAGACAAATATTCCTACTTTTCATCCTTCTATGGTCCAAATATCCATTACTGTAAGATTTTTGCCCTCAGCATGATTCTGTAATAAGGAGTATAGAATTATTTTTTAAATAAGACTATCAAAAAGAAAAGAAAACATTACACAGCTGATTTTTTCCTAAGGAAAAAGCCAATATTTGGCTAGAGATTATGTAACAGATACACAGCATTAGATAACTACACTGTGAGGACTATATTCTTACCTAGCAAGTATCTTTACATGAAACTGGATTTACTTTTCCTAAGACCCTTACTACACTGATGGAAAAGCAATGTACAGAAAACGTATTTTTAACTCCAATTTGAGAATACCCTATACAGTGAAAGTTGTAAGTACAATAAAGTCAACACTGTGATACTCAGAGGAAAATACAAATTCAGTCTCCAAGTCATTATATTCTGGTGTGTGTGTGCTAAACTGTTTACTTCCAATAGCTATTATTTAAGACAAGATAAATCTTACTGTGATCCAGAAAGGAATACACTGAGTTCTTTTCATTATACATCATCTGGTATAAAAATTCTCTCCACTGAAACACTGCATTCACGGCTCAAGGTGATGTTATGAACACTAATTAACAGAATTCAAGCTCTCATTATGTAAGGGTGGGATGGTAAAGAACATGTTTGGAATCTTTGTTTTCCATAATCAGTCTATGCATGAAATCAGCATTTCCAAACAACTTCACTAACAACTAGATTTGTTCCTATAAATGTTTTTCCTCAATAGCAGTGTCATTATTCCACTAATCCTTCCCTAACAGCCTGGAACTGAGGGTGAAGGGTATTACAAACTCCTTGGTATCAGATCTGTTTAAATTTATGAGTTTAAGACTCTTTAGAAATTATCTTATCTTTCAGCACAGAGTCCTGCAGAAATAAATTTTCTGGAAAGAATACATACCTTGAAAATATTATTATCATAGTTAAAGAGATTATAGGAACACACCACAAATAGTGAAGACTGAAAATATCACCCAATAAAACCATCCATGTAAGGATTAAAAACATAAATGTCCTTGGTATGGACAAACCAGAAGGAATCATGAACATTTGGTCTCTGATGTGGTAACACCATTAATGCTAACATTCCTCTGATAATCTTCAGACAACTACCTAACATTTTTGCACTGAAAGCAAACAGGAGACTTGCAATTACTCAATTTGTTAATGTTGCCCTGTAAGATTGCCACTGTAACTGAGAAACGTACAAAACTTATGTCATTCCACAAACATATGAAGTGACTAATCATCTCTCTTCTGGAGAGTGCACATCGTATTTTCTCACTGAAAAAGACACTGACTACCCTTTTTGCATAATACAGAATCTACACAGGCTAACGTCCCTTGAAGGCTCATCCTGAGTTACTAGTGTGCATCTTCTAGGAGGTTTGTCTCTAAAACAGAAGCAATGTTAAAGAACCAGGCCTAGAGGCCTCTTATTCCATAAACTGGCTCTGCACTATCCATAATGTTTTTATTGTACACAGCATTCTCCGCACACAATGTAAGAGGAAAGGGCTTTGCAAGTACCTAGGTCTGCTCTAGCATACTGCTCTAGAAGTTCCTGGTTTGAGATTGATTTCTGCTCAACAAACTGAGATGACTGATCTCCAAAGACCAAATACAACAGGCATGAGCTCTGCCTGACAAACAAGCACAGATGTGGGAGGCAGCTTGCTCTTTCTCTGACTTGTCCACAGAAGGTTACAGGAGCATAAGCCAAATTTGAAGAAAACTTTCCTTGAAAGAAAACAGAGTTCCAAGACTGAGCTGAATGCTCAGAAAATGATTACATATTGCCAGTCATGCTGAAATAAAAATTGTTTTCTTGAAGACCAAAACAAAAGAAACTTATACACAGGGAAGAAGAAGCCCCAAAACACCTTTACAAGTTAAGGAAGACAGATAAAAATTGGAGCTAAATCAGAGAAGGATATTCCCTGGCGGCCCATGACTGGCAGATCTAGTTTCATCTCCACTTCTATAAGCAGGCTGAGGCCTTCCTTTTAATCAAGTCTTACATAGCAGTAGAATGAAGACTAGATCCATTAGTTACAAACTGAAAGCAGAAATATATATATTAAAAAATTTTTTTCGATTTATACTTTCAAAAAGCTCTTAAGGATTATTATATACGCTACTGATAGAGTAAGAAATAAGGTTCTCATCATTTTCTTACTTGAAATACGCAAATCACTATCTCTTACTTACAAATCTTACTTTCTAGGGGTTTGGGTTGTTTTACCATCAGTGTCTTGTCAAAGGGAGGTAGAGCTGAATTTTGTGAACCTCTCTACTTAGATTCTAGAAATGCTCTATCCTTGTTTCACTTCCATATTGTATGCATATCTTTGAATAAGCTGTAATGTCCTCTATTGACTACTGAGCTTTTACATTTTCTTATTTCTGAAAAGCAACAAAAACTATTAAGAACACGTACTGCTTTTTTGTTCTTGCTAGTGTTACATATGCAAAGCTATGAAAGGGAGAACTGAAATCTTTCTTCTACATCAACAGATCATTTAATAAATTCCAGTGCAGCTACAGTTGTGCAACCCTATTAAACACAATGGAGTTACAGAGGCATGACTAGAGGCTTAATTTGGCTACCAGCATTTTTCTTATTCATGCCAGAGAATAAAAAGAAAAGCACTCAGCCCAATTTCAGGCTGACAGTAGGAGAGAAATGCATCTTTTTACCTTCCTGAAGGTACTTGTTATGTGTTTTCTGAGCCACCAGTAATATATGAATGTAACAGAGCTCAAATCCTACTAGCTGATGCAGCGGCACCAAACTTTCTGGCTGCATCACTATTCAACATCGGGACAATATTGCACAGTGCACAGGAGTGCACAGTCCTGTACAAGTTCTGAATTTAGTACACATAAATAATGACTATTTTGCAGACAAGGAGCACATACGGTGGTTTCTGAATGACTGAGGCTGGCTGAGCATACACATACACTGAAAATCCAACACTCGCATAAGTCTCAGCTATGCAGCACCTACGCCAAAAGCACGTGCTGCTTGTGCGCACCATCATAACCTACTCGTGTCTCAGATTCCCAGAGGGAAGCTGAGCAACACCACCTCCATCACCACTCCACTGCTAGCTACCAACTTGCCTGGGCAATCTTCTTTTTCTTACATGATCAGCATCAAATCACATGACAGAGAGAGGCTAGCAGGACTTCAAATAAGAGCTGAGTGTGCTACAACTACATTCCCTTTTCTCACAGGCTGCAGATTGAGAACACCCAATCCAGATCTTATGCATGTATACAGGAAGATAATACTGTATCTTTTAAAAGTTTTAACAAACAAATCAGTATGTGTGTTTTGACACCTATGCCTGTTTTATAGCAGGGAGAAGTTCCCTACAAGCTTCTTGTACAACTAGAAAAAGGTGAGATACAAACTGAAACTAGATGTGCTTATCAATATCCCACAGTTCAATCACAGGCTATGGTTCCACATTGAGAAACCAAGCAAATTTGAATACCATTGCCATTAATATTTAAAAACACGATCGTATCAGCTATTCAACTTTAGATATTCCATCAGTCTTAGCTCATGGTAAGATGACATACCCATCATGTCTACTTTTCTTAGCAGATAAATCATCTCCTGCTGCAGGTCTCCTCTTTTTCCTTGGAGGCATCACTTTACTAAAGCAGTCTGATGAACTGCAAGACCGGAGACTTCCTACAGAGGAAATTAAAAACACCAGTACAAGAAATGAAACTGTTGCAGACCAGTTAAACTGTGTCCACTAATAGGCATATTACAAACGGAATGGAGGAAATTAGTGGATTTAAAAATTACAAAAGAAATGGTCTCCTTTCAATAGCAAAACTCATCTCATTTTTACATGGTGTTCTATGATCAGATTTCAGTTAAGGCCAAAAGTACTATAGCAAAATGTACAGTAGTGCCAGTACTACTTCAGTCTAACAAAAGGCAAGAACTGAGACTACCCTGAAGAAATATTTAAGTCCTCAAAAAGGCATCCTTGGTTTCAGTCATTTGTTCAAATCAGAACTTGTAAGAGTTATTCATTACTTTTTGAAATACAGATGTGACTCAAACTAGAGCACCTACCTCTAGAAAATAGAACCTTTTTAAGCCCCAAGTTTTTCATGATACAGAGAGCAAGGGGTAGGAAAGGTCTTGTTTGTTTGTTCTTTGGCTTTGTTTGTCTTTTATTTTTGTTTTGGGAGGG
>VYZX01021015.1:16935-36251 GCA_013401335.1 Brachypteracias leptosomus | reverse complement strand
AGTGGCATCCAATGATAGGACAGAGGGTAACGCGTGTAAGCTGGAACACAGGAGGTTCCACCTAAATATGAGAAGAAACTTCTTCACGGTGAGGGTGACAAGGCACTGGAATAGGCTGCCCAGGGAGGTTGTGGAGTCTCCTTCTCTGGGGCTGTTTAAAACCTGCTTGGATGCGTTCCTGTGCAACTTGGTCTAGGTGATCCTGCTCCAGCAGGGGGATTGGACTAGCTGATCTTTCGAGGTCCCTTCCAATCCCTAACATTCTGTGATATTTGGTATAGCTTTCTCTTGGTACACTTCCTGGGGTGCTGCAGTGAGATCAGTTTTAATTTGATGAAGACTAAAAAGGAGAGGCCTTGCTTCTGTGTTAATTTCTCTCTAGCATTTTATGGAAGATGATTTGAAAGAGAGCAGTCCTATTCTAATTTCAATGCAACTGTTAAATATTTTGTTAATGAAATATTCTTGATAAACTGCCTATTAGTTGAAAATCACTATACTGGATAATTTGTTAGGATGTGTAATTTCTTGACATGCTTGAATCACATACTTGCACCACTCTAAGTACTTCTGTCTAGAAAATAATTAGTTAAGCTCACATAGACTCTTAGTATAGAAGCAATTATACAGTTAAAATGGTGTCTTACAACATAGCTTATTTCTATAAGGTGAAACTGATGCAAAGTATCATAACTAGTTATACAAGCACTTCCACCACCACACTAACATCACACCTCTGCTAGAGGATTACATAGTCAAAATTGTGTTGTGTCTCAGTTGGATTAAGTGAATTCACAGTTAATTGAATTTAAACTTAGAGGTCTTAGAGGTTATTAGTTTGATGTAAAAAGGACACTGAAGATGTGAAACTGGCTTTAGAGATCAGCACCATACATGGAGATACATAAGCAGCTGTGACTTTTGTTTGTTTCCTGTTTGTTTGGTTGGGTTTTTTTCCCCATTGTTCCCCACACGTGCAGGGAGCTAAGTGGAGTGATTGATTTCTGCTAGTTTGAAAGCAAGGGGAGATTTAAAAGTTTCTATTCCTTGTTTAATATGTAGTGGGATGTGGGGAGTGAGCTAGCTCTGAAGTGTGGGGTGAAAGGCTTCTGAAATTTCTTTCTGAATGTGAGGTAAGGTGGAGAGATGGCAGTAAGAATATGACAACCAAAGTTTGCAGCTGACTGCCTCTGTAAACTGGTCTGTGGTTTTTCTAAGGTCTCTTAGGTTTTTTCAGAATGTGGGTGTTCCTGGTGTTGTAGAAGTAGAAGCTTTCTTTATAATGAGACACATCTGTAGAAAATAGGGAAGTCGTCATGAAAATTTACAAACTGGAATCAGGGCTGATAATGTAATTAAATGAAGCATTTACCTATCAAGATTTTGCTGTTCTGCAGATGGTATCTATTCTTCCTAAATTTAAATAATGACACGAACATTTACTGTTTGCTTTTAACTAGGATTTTAAAAGAAAAGCAGGAATACAACAAAGTTTGTTACTAGTAAAAATATGAACAAAATTTACAAAACTTCGTTGTGGTTGATCAAATGTTACTGTGGCCTGTGTCACTCCTGGAAAATATTTAGTCCTGAGGCTTCCTGCAGGGAGTCATATAGTATCCACAAAGAAAGCAGGAAGAGTAGTTATCCAGTTGGAGTGTGGGATAAAGAGCTTGTATTTGCATATCCAATTCATAAAGACTGAGCAAAACTATAATCATGTATTCTGTAGCAGCCTTTTCTCAGTTAAGTTGGTTCTATATCAATAGCAGCAATAAGAACTATTGTTGGGTAGTACATTGCTATTGGTGTCAGAAGATGTTTTGACCCTGCAACAAGAATGCGTGTAGTTAAAATGAATGAACAAAAATATCCATTCTGCAGGAAATACCACATTTGCCTTCAGTTAATGGATATTTTAGAAATAAGTCACATTCAAAAATTGTGTTGAAAAATGAAAAGTGACACATTTGTAAAACAGTGCATTTTGGATTCTTCAAATGAAAACTGAGCATGAGAACCCAGTGTTGGTGCTTCTGAAGTAGAATGCACCAAGCTCCAGATTGGACATACTATGCAGACAAGTTAGGATCTAGAAATTCTTGGTTTTCCTAGGAGAAAGACCCAATAGTTATGAGGGTTTTCCCACAACACTACAGAGCCAAGGCCATAGAAAGGCAACACAGGCAGCTGTGGTACCTATATTAAAAAGACTGTTACAGAGCTCTTGTCAATAGCTTAAAAAAACCCAAAAACCAAACAACAAAAAATCCCCAACCAAACAAAAAACAAAGTCAGCATCCGTTTTGCAGAAGGACTTGATGGATAAAAATGGCATCTAAAGACAGTGAAAAATGCTTCATAAAAATGACTTTAATGTGATGCTTTGGCATTCATTTTTTAAATTGCAGGGGAAACACAATATTCTTCACAGACATCAAGGAGGGGGTTGTTTATATGAGTGAACTTTGCAACAGTTCTATCTTCATCTGTATTTCAACAAGTTTGTGGAAATATTGCACAGTTGTTCAGTGACAGGGGAATATCTATGTATTCTGCATATGCATATCATGTGCTAAATGTAAATGTGACTGACATGCTGCCTTTTGAGCCTTCCATCTGAAAACAGGAACGGATGATAATAGAACTGATTAGAAACACTCAAGTTTCAGTAAAAAAACCCAACAAAACAAAAAAACAGCCAAACAAAAACCCAACAACAAAACAAAAACCCCAAACCAACAAAATCATTACTATAAGTGTATTATTTTGTTATGGTACCTTCAGTTCTTAAAAATAGGTTCTTCTTGCATAATACGAATATTCTTATTAAAGTATTATAGTAATCATACCATATCCTGCTGGAGAAAGGCCCAGGTGCTTCATCCTGTTTTTCACAAGTTCAGCAAGCTCCTGTCTTTCTGACCTCTTGTAAAGGTTCATTCGTTGCTGGTTTATCTTCTCAGCTGTTTTTCCAGAGTGTCTTGGTACTCTTCTGCTCAGCCGTCGGGCCCACTGCATGCTTTTTCGCCGTAACAAGGGATGATCAGACTGATCACTAGATGTTGAATTGCGATGATTACTACGATAACTAATCTGTTCTTTGGTATCTTTAGTGTCTTCCCATTCTTCCACACTGATAGAGATTTGAGACTTGAAAGGAAAGTAACAGGAAAATGTAAGGGCTTTAAAAATGAAGCAGACTAAGACATTCTTTCCTCTTTTCAACAGTGCAGTTGGACATGTGCTTTGGTTGAAATGGAGCTGAGAGGATTCAGCTGTTTGTAAGTTGTTTTGCAAGTTTTCCTGAATTGGGCACCTTTTACTAGGTGCTTTTACTAGGTTTACTAGGTGCTTTTACTGGATTTTGACCTTTTATGTAAAAAGCTCTTTTATGATATAAATACATTTTTCTAGTGAAAAAGCAGTTAAGCATTATTTAGTGCCTGATTCCATTTTGATTCTGAGAAGAACAGCTCTAGCCTTCTGATACTGCCTTCCTGAATCCAGGAATCTGTTCTGATTGACTTAAGCCTACATATTTTAGAAATTCAAGTTCTATAATTGCTTTTTAGACGTATGTTGTGGATTCATTAAGTAATAGTTCAGATTTAGCTGCATTGTTTGGAGTATTCTTAAGACCACAGATAGTTACCTGTGACTTGAATTCCCAGGCATTTCTGACCTTACAGCATATAATATCTGTGTCTGAAAGTAGGAACATATGCAATAGCCTTCAGTGTGATTCAGGGTGCCTCTTGCAAATGAGGTAATTAATTCCTACCTTAAAGCATAGTGATGTTGCTTTTTCACTCATACAGTAACAAAAAAAGAAAACTTAAGAGCCAAAATCTGGCCCTATGTTGCTGAGTTCTCTTCATGCCACCCAAGTGTGACCAAGAGCATATGGTTACAGCAGCGCGGACATAACTCAAGTGTATGTGCTACATAGGCAGTTCTAGCATATAAAGAGATCATAGAAGATTAAGAAGAAACATTTCAAAAGGTAACTTGAAAATCAGTTTAATGTTAAATTTTACATGTAATACTTTGATCTTCTAGTTTCAAAACTACTCCCTTATAATCCAAAGTTATTATTGTGATCTTTGAAACATGTATTTTATTGACACTGAAATAGTGAAGCCCTCACTGGTATCTGTGCAGTCATATTACCAAGTTACTGGTGACTGATTTCAGTGTGTTTTGTTTAAAATAAATAAATGAAGTATAAAATGAAGATGACTTAAAATGGAGCTGGCCCAGTTTATAGAACACCCAAAGAAGAGAAAGATTTCACAATATGCCTGAAGTGATCAGTGAATAAAGCAAATTTAACTGAAGAGCTACTGAGATTCTAAAGGCCTTTTGTATTAATACAAAATCTGAAAGTGAGATTCTGTTAACCTTATCAGTGTTGAATATAACATTTCTTTAAGAGGCTGTTTCATGGAATATGTAAGGTTCCTGGAGTCTGTAAAATAATATTTGATATGAGTAAGTCTGACAGTGTGAGAAAGTACTATTTTTTCTCTTTTGCACAGACTAGCTTTTATCTGTGGAAAAAACAAAACCAAAACCACACCAAAACAAAAAAACCCCACAAAATTAACAACAAAACCATCAAACCCAATAATGCTATTTTTGGTAGGGCATGAGGGAGAACTTTGAATCCTTGGGAACAGGAAACCTATTTGATTTTGTTATTGCTGTTGTTTGTTTTATCTAAATTGGCGTGTTGGTTTTGCATGTATTTTACAGTAAGGATTAAGGTAGGCAATGTAGATTCCATATGATAATGTGTTACTTAGGGATAGCAAGGATCTATTTGGTGTGAACAGATCTGATAAGACCATTTTTTATACTTGGTTTGTGTTTTGCCTTTTTTCCTGTCTGCATTGGTAGCTTTTGTTGCCCAACTCTTGATAAAACAGCCATCTGCACTTGCTGGCAGCAGTACTGGAAAGGCAGAGGTCAAGCATCCTAACTATTAAAGGAGGGTAAGTCACATTTTTTGAGCCAGAGATTAATTGGGAGAGACCAAGTAAAAGAACAAGTCTTTTGCGTCTGTGAATGTGTAAATTCTTAGCTTGAACTTTTGAAACATTAGGATAGGTGAGTTGAAACCACAAATGAAGGTGATGAAAAGTCATCTAAGTATTTAACTTCAGTTTTTATGGTGCCTGTTGAGACAGGTGTGCAGAGCAGCCCTTTGCTGTATGCAGGAGTTAAAAATTAAACTGTTTAAAGACAAAGCAAAACCAAAGAAACCCAAACCTGCTTTCAAAGGCAGTGCAAAAGCATGCCTGCCAGTAGCAGCTGCTTAATACACAGAGGATAAAAGCCCAGCACAGAGTACTCCTGTGTGTCCCCTTCTCTTTTAATCAGTCCAAACTTTCTTTAAAAATACTTTTGTAACTATCATTAATTTCTTTTGAGGTTTGGTTGCTTTAATTTTTTTTTAATTAACCTTTTGCATAGCTTGTAAACCTGCTGTATGAGAAGCATAACTGATCATACGGTGTTACTACTGCTATATAGTAGTAATTTATCATCTTAAGTGTATGTATTCCTTTTGATATTTCTTAGAATACATACATGGTGAAATATCTAGAAAATACCAAGATGCTTATTAAGTCTTTACATAGTCACTGCTACTTTTACTCGGGAGAAATCTGTACATCACACATTAAGTGAAGAAACCTTTGCCTAAAAGTTTCAGGTTTGTTTTTTGTTTGGTTGGTTGGTTTTTCTAAAGGCATGTTCTCATCTGAAGTATCAGACTGTGTGACCAAATGGGTGTGACTGCTCATTTGTGCTGCTGGACATCTGTGACCCACAGGGGTTTTTCCACTTGGGCAAGGTGCTCTACTAGGATGTATCATACTGTTATTTAAAAACTAGCTCAGGTTGGCCAACACATGGCAGGAATGGGAATGTAGTCATGAACATGCCAGTGTTTGTAGTTGAGATGTTCTGGGTGGCTGAGAGTATGGTGGTAACAGTAAGCACATCATCAAACATCAGTAAGTTTTTTGGATCTTAGCTCCCTGAGAGCAGGAAAGCAAAGGAACAAAGTGCGTAAAACATGAAATAATTTTAATGTGCAGATTCCTCTGTTCTGTTCTGAAGCAATGCCTTATTTTTATCTAACTGCAAGTGTTATGTTAAAGTAACTTTACTGCTCTGTATACCAATAGCCCTTAATTGCATCTAGGTTTCTAGGAATGGCTTTCTGCTCCAACAGTTCTCTGAACCATTAAGTACAGCTACATAATCCTTTTACAATAAACTTGGGGATTTTTGTCCATTACATTTAAGGTGTTTAGGATCAAAGCTTTCATGAGACTGTAAAGATGATCTGTTACCTTCAAAATTGGATAGAGACCAAATTCTACCGGGCTTTTTTGAAAGTCCTAGTCTGCTAACTTTCATTTTTTTAATAAGATGTTTGTGTCCAGAACAACGTTGCTTTAATCTTTATTTACTCAGGCATGATCTGTTGCATAGTTTCATTTCCAGTAAGAATTTTACTCCTAGGGTTTAACCCAGCATACTGATTTTGCTGAGATAGAGTTAAATTTCTTCAGAGTAGCTGATACGGGACTGTTTCAGATTTGTGTTGAAAATGGTGTTGGTAACACAGGGATGTTTCAGTTATTACTAAGCAGCACTGACACAGAGCCAAGGCCTTTTATGCTCCTCACACACCCCACCAGTGAGCAGGCTGGGGGTGCACAGGAAGTTGGGAAGGGACGCAGCTGGGACAGCTGTCCCCAGCTGACCAGAGGGATATCTCATACCGTATGGCACGGTCTTCAGCATATAAAGCTGGGGGAAGGAGGAGGAAAGAGGGGGAATGTTCAGAGTAATGATGTTTGTCTTCCTAAGTAACCATTACAGGTGATGGAGCCCGGCTTTCCTGGAGATGGCTGAACACGTGCCTGTCCATGGGAAATGGTGACTGAATTCCTTGTTTTGCTTTGCTTGTATGTTTGGCTTTTGCTTTACCTCTTAAACTGTTTTTACGTCAACCCATGAGTTTTCTCACTTTTACTCTTCCAATTCTGTCCCTCATCCTGACTNAAGAATTTTACTCCTAGGGTTTAACCCAGCATACTGATTTTGCTGAGATAGAGTTAAATTTCTTCAGAGTAGCTGATACGGGACTGTTTCAGATTTGTGTTGAAAATGGTGTTGGTAACACAGGGATGTTTCAGTTATTACTAAGCAGCACTGACACAGAGCCAAGGCCTTTTATGCTCCTCACACACCCCACCAGTGAGCAGGCTGGGGGTGCACAGGAAGTTGGGAAGGGACGCAGCTGGGACAGCTGTCCCCAGCTGACCAGAGGGATATCTCATACCGTATGGCACGGTCTTCAGCATATAAAGCTGGGGGAAGAAGGAGGAAAGAGGGGGAATGTTCAGAGTAATGATGTTTGTCTTCCTAAGTAACCATTACAGGTGATGGAGCCCGGCTTTCCTGGAGATGGCTGAACACGTGCCTGTCCATGGGAAATGGTGACTGAATTCCTTGTTTTGCTTTGCTTGTATGTTTGGCTTTTGCTTTACCTCTTAAACTGTTTTTACGTCAACCCATGAGTTTTCTCACTTTTACTCTTCCAATTCTGTCCCTCATCCTGACTCAGGGGGAGTGAGTGAGTGGCTGTGTGGTGCTTACTGCCTACCAGGCATAAACCACAACATCCAGAAACAGGCAGACAATAAACAAATACTTGTGAAGCCATTTCTCGTGACTGACAAAGGAAGGGGAAGAAGAAAACAAAAGACAATTTAAACAGAAGTGAATCTAAAAAAACAAAACATGGACTGTTTAGCAGAAACCACCAGTAGTAAGGAAGATTTCGTATCTCCTTTTTTTCATGAAATGAAAATAGTTTGTCATAGGTGCAGGTCATTGAGAGGCAGGCTAGAATTGCTTGGTTTAGTAACTAGATCACTGGAAAACTTGATTTCTTTTACAAGGAATTTATATTTATCTGTCAGTGAACTGAGGGCTTCTAATTTGCTTCTAACACCAGGGGTCTGCATTTAGAGCCTTGAGCTTTTTAAAAAGAGCAATAAATGTTTGTTTATATTTTTACTTGATAAACAAAGACAATGCCACTCTTCCACATTAGTCCTCTGCTTGATTTAACTCAAGCTCTTAATGGGATTACCTGTGAAAGCTGCTAGAAAACAATAATATAACTTCTCTTATCTATTGGACAGTGGCTCCAGGCTCGTTTCAGCATTTGAGTGTTTCAAGAAATTGCTATATTTTAAAAAATCAGCTGATGTTATTGCAGTGGCACAGCCCACTAGCTAAGCTGTAAAATCCACCTATAGAGGTATAGGTGGTCCACAGACACTGGTGAACTTGGTTGGATCTTGCATAGCTTTTTGTAACTCTTATTTTAAAATAAAATTCAACTGATTGTCTTTCCTTTAAGATAAATCTTGCAGTTAAGCATTACATGTCTTAATGCTTTACAATATTTTTCTGAAATATGGAAGAGAAAATCCAGATTGTTGGTCTTGGAAATCAGTAAACTATGGATGAGTATTTCAGAAGAAAGGAAAATGTTGTTCCCTGTTGCATTTTTAGAGCTGTATTTGTGCCATGGTTTAAGGAGATGACAGTAGTAATGGTCATGTAAACAAATGGCTTATACATGACAGAAATAAAAGCTGCACAAAAAAAAGTGTGTTAAACAGTCAAGAAAATATTTTTATCGTTCTTTATGTATATAGGGAGAAATGTATACATTCATATGGCAGACACATAAAAACATATATACAAAAAATTACAACTGTTTTGCAGCTAAACTTAGAGAAGTCCCCCAATATTTTTAATAACATTAATTTATTCTCTTGTTCCTCATTTCTAGTTAGAAATTCATGTGAATACTGAAATGCCACCTGTTTTGAGATATAACGCTGACATTCTTGTCACACCTGATACAGGACCTGGTCGTACAGCTTGTAATGGATACTGCCATTAGTGACCACGTGCAGGTTCAGACTACAGCTACCTATCCTAGCTTGTCCTATCTGTGCCTGAGCTGCCCCTTGTTTTCAGTCAGTCCTCTGTAGGTGAGCACAGAAATGAGGCAGTATGTAGACTTGGCCTGGGTATTCATGAAGTCTGAAGCTGAACGTGAACCCTGAGTTAATGTGACCATATACATGTCAGCAGCAAGAGAGCTTCAGTAGGCTACTGGAATTCTGTGCATTTGCAGATACAGCATTCACAATATTCTTTAAGTGGTTCCCATTCTTATGAGGACCAAAGAATGTTGTGTACTCTGAAATGAAATCCAAAGAAAGGTATAGTAAACTGACGTACCTCGGATGTTGTAAGCTTTTGGGATTCTGTCCTATAGACTCCAATAGGAATGTCTCCTGTAGAAGAACAAAGTTTCTGATATAGTCTGGCATATGTCCTAATCCAAAGATCCTCTTCTGTGATTTTCATCTGAACAAATAATAATAGGAAGGAGGACTTTTAACTCTTGAGGGTTTATCACTCATTCACTATTCTACTCTTGAATTTATTTTTTTTAAACTAAACACTGGCTGGTGGTGATCACATTGTAGTGTTGCATCTTTGCTCCACAACAAATCTGGAACTTCTACAGAGTTTGTAGACGCTGTTTTTTCAGTGTTCTCCCTGTTTGGGGAACATTGCAGTGCAAATGGTTCAGCCTTAAGAAATTACTTCTTTTCTTGTTTTAAAATTACTTAAAAACCTATATGACATCCTTTTTTCAGTGTTCCTATCTGATTAAAATATAAAAGAATGAACTAAATATTTGCAGCAGTAAGAAACTGGTGATGGGTAGACTGGAGAATGCACAAGTATTTGTAATGCAGCCAGTCTAGTTCACTAGCAGGCTGAATATCTGGGGAGAAGGTAGTGAAGGAAAGAGTAATACGCTAAGCATACGTGCTGTAAGAAGTCTTAAGTAGATGTCAAGTATTTAGTTACTATTATTTTAGATTTATTTCAAATATGTGAGCCACTTTTCAAATATGTGAGCCGCTTTTCAGAGATTTGACTGTCTTGTGTTCATTGTAACAAAGCTTAATGATTGACAAAAAAATCCATAGTTGTTTTTTACTTAAACAAGTTTCTTAAACCATCATTGATAACTTCCTTTTTGAGAACAACATCCTGTAATTCTTTATAGTTCCCCAAAAACTCAGCTTCTATTTATCTCTTTGCCACCTGAGGTGTGAGGGATGTGGGAGAAAACAGAAAGATGGGTTTTATTTTTGACAAAATAATAATTTTTTTTTTTTTCTTTTGTGTTGATGTGTACATCCATATTAAAAAATAGTAAAAAAAAATATATAAATTCTGTTTTGGGAAATATTGACATACATGACAAGATGACATTTGAACTTTAGTTTTGACACTTAAGCAAAAGATATTTAATACATCTTTTATGTAAAATCTAGTTCTTCTCTTATGGCCTATGATGGAGATATATATTGTGAAACAGCACTGTGTGTAATTGAATAGGTAGTGCTTCTTGGGTTTTATATACTTAGTTTTTAAAATTGGTTGCTGAACTGCCGTTGCTATTTCATATAAAAAGCACTTTTCTTGTGTTTTCCTGTCTTTCCTATTTTCCCTTGTGCCTTATAGAATGCTTAGTGTTTTGATGGGTGTGGAGGGGGTTGCTATGGAAGTAACTAAAAATGTGTATGTTTTCTATCTAACTTTCTTGTCTTCTCCTGGGTGAAAAAGGAAACGGCCTTTCTTGGACTTTCACAAAAGGAAGTGTATAAAGAAAGTAGAGGCATTTTGCAGACAGTACAGAATCTTCTCTGGCACTCTCTAATAATTTTTTTTTTTTTTTTTTAAATAACTTACAGAACAAAGAAACCCAGATCCCGGTGTGGTATCAAGTCCCAGCAGAAGTCTTGTGATAGAAATCATATAATCTTTCACAAATGACTGTAAGATTTTTAACAGGAGAGATGGAAAAGAAAGAAAAAGGCTTTAATGAACAGATAAGCAGGTGACCATTAGCATTGTGTGTGAATTTCAAAGTAATTGTACATCTGCTTTCACAGTCAATCTCTTTATCTTTTAAGTTTCTTAATCACTATAGAAATAGCTCTCCCTTTCTTTATGCTGAATCTACTTATATAAAATAAGTTTTCTTATTTGGTTCTGCATATGCCTGTAATGTACATACAGGACTCAAAGAGACTAAGGCATAATAAGGCACCATGAAAGCAAAGATGAATATAGATGTAAGATCAAAGGAAGTAAGGTGAAACTATATTAATGAAATCTTCTGTGCAAAAGAAATGCTGTCATATTCTAGTTGGATCTGCAGTATTGACTAGTGGGTAATACTAAGGTGAGCCTGATATTTTAATTCAAACGAGCCATTTGCCTTCACCATTCCACCTATTTTGAAGTGTTGATCTGCCTTAGGTCATGCATGTTCCTCTGCTAGAAGTGTTCTGCTGACTGGTTAAAAGATGGAAATTAAGCTCAATGTAGACGTGTAGACTGAGACTAGAAAGAGACATTAGACCAAACCCACAAATATTTCTCCTCCTTATGAGCTGGGCTGCTGCAATCAGAGGGCCACCTGGCTGCTCTGCTAACTGTGGTAGGACTGTTCATTGCTATCTTTGCTTAGGTGTAGTAGGGGAGCATTCAAGGCAGGCTATCAACATGTGTCGGAACACAACTTGCAGTTAGCTCTTTTGGCTTAATATGGAGTTAGCAATTAGGTTTTAATAAAGAAATACAAAGGCGATATATAAATCATTCAGAGTTATACCTTCTGAATTTGTTTAAACTCAGAAGCTAGACAGATCAAAATTGATACATAGTGATTCAACTATTTTAATTTTTGTACTGGTAATCTTCCAGTTGTGACAGGGTAAATGCTAATGAGCATCTTCTTGAAAAGAACAAAACTTTTTGTAACCTTCACTTATTTGCTGCATCATTTATGCTGGGGAATTGTCATTAGATTACCAAGTGTATTCACAAGGATTTGCTAGGCCAAGTTTTCATGTTTTGGTCGGTGTCCTAAAAATAATTAAAAGGCTTTTCTTCTGAACTAAAATAGGAAGGATGAGATGAATCTTGCAGTTTCCCATGTCATTTACTCTGTTCCTTGTACTCAGAAGAAAAAGGTGTCATGCAGAAGGATGAGGCTATGAAAAAGGACAGAGAGACCTTGCTGTTGTAGTATTTGTAGCTTGAGATAAGAAAGATAATTCTAGAAAAATGACAGTTCACCTGAGCAGTAGGAGTTTGAAGAAAGAATGGGTAGAATTTGAGTGAGAATGAGTGTGCTTTGTTTTATTATAGATAGGTTTTGTTTTAAAGATTTTCTCATGAATGGCTTTACTCTGTCAAGTCATAGCATGACTGATCATTTCTAGGAGCAAATACAAAATACTGGCATTCCTTATGTGCTGTCAGGAGTTGTTGGGAATGATGGATCTGTTTCTATATAGGTGTCTTAATCTACTTCTAAAAAAAATTTTGCCACATGTGATGTTGGTGATCGGGGACATGATTAAAAGCATATTTTATAAGCACATATATTTATTTCTAAAACATTTAGGATTTGATAAATAGCTTTACATCTGTTGTCTTTTCTGCTTTTGGTACTTCGTAATAAACATTACTTTTGTATATTAATGACCTTTTGAGCAAAGCTTAGCTCCAGGATTTTTTTATATTTACATTGCATTTTCCTTTAGGGAATTTATTTAGGAGTAAAATTGAGATGCAAGAACATCTTTCATGCACCAAATTACCAAGTAAACTAATTTCCCTGAAAGAATGTTTAGCACCTAAATACAGAAGCCTTCACAGGCTACCTCTAGGTATAGGCAAAAACTGTTTGTTCTGCATAGCAGTATCCTTGAAAGGGAAGTGCTGGGGGATACTACTTGGGCATCCCTATGTATCAAGGTGTGCAAAAGGTGGTCCTTGCTGAGGAGAAAGGGCAATAATTTTTCTCCACTGTGGAAACCAACTACTCCCTTCATTGGTCCTGACCCCATATTTTCTGTTATATTGTCTTTTCAATCGTCTGAAGCTGTTGTCCTTCCCTTATCCCCACTGACTGCTATAACTTTTTTGCATGAGGAGCTCCATCCTGGATTCTTGGGCATCAAGGTTCAGTGCTGCCTTTTCTTCTCCCACTGTCTCTTTGTAACCACTGCATATATTTCTTGTTAGGGTCAGAATGGGTTACTTTAAGATATGATGACTGCTCATTTGGAGGTCCAGTCAACTTGAGTAAGAGGACAGGACACAATCAACTAATTGAGGCCTCAATCAGCAAATGCATCTGTCTGATAAATTACTCATAAAAGTAATTCTGTTGATTTTCATGGTTAGAAATACTACTTTGTGGGAATGGGCACTGCCTTTGTGTTGTGGAGTACAAGGGTTAGTCTGTATAATCTGTATTTTATGTAGGCCTTATCAAAACTATCCAGCTTATTTGATGGTGGAGAGGTTCATAAACAGTATTACATTGTTTAACAACAGAATTTATGTAAGGACAGGGTGATTTTTGGGCTGATAACCGAGCTAGTGCTGTCATGTGAAACATGCTCCATTATCTTTTGCCTTTGTTCCTGGTACAGACATGTACATCAATGGCTTACATGCAGGAAAACAGGGTCATCTAATAATTAAGGACAATAAAATAGGTGGTAACAATGCATGTCTGTGTTAAGATAAGTCACATTATTGTTCATAGTACCTGATAAAGCAGCGTATCCAACATACTGATGCTGAAAACCCTGCCAGCAGCGAAGGGCAGTCGAAACATAAATGCCAGATTAGATCCTTTCTCCCGCTCTTTCTGTTAAGGAATTAAAAAATAGAAAATACTTTTTAGTCCTGGTTTTGGAAGGACTATAATAAAAACATCAAATTGATATTACCTTGAAAGAGGTCAAAAGTGTAAAATCCTATTACTCTGAATATGGTTTCTTTCTGCAAGTCTGTAGCATCTTTGTTCAGTGTTTATGGTTTTTCAGGCTGAAAGATTCTGTTTAATGCATGTGTTGTTTCAGTCATCACATCTCAAATTGCCTGGGCATATGAAGGCGTGAGTTGTGGGCCCTGAGTTGGAGTTGACTTGTAGATGCGTCACGACTTAGCAGAATGTTTTGTTTCCCCCACTTGCTTCAGGTTCCAGAGGCAGAACCTGGCTCACCTGTGTTTTTGTGGCTCTGCCCTCACCCAGGTGGTCGTGGTTGGTGTGGTGGGTGAGGCCAGGACTGTATCAACCAGGAGTCGATCAGTCAGAGGAGCTTCCTGTTGGGTGTGGCTTCTGTTGAGGCCGGTCACATCTTGCTGAGCTCTCTTGGTGGTGTCCTTCCATGTGAAGGGCCACTGAGGGAGCCATCTCTGTCTGTTGTGTCCAGCAGGTAATGCTGGCACTACAGTGGGCAGCAGAGGAGCTGGGCCCACAGGAACCTATGGCAGAATTGTTTGAAAGAAGACTTCTGAGGGGATGTTGCTGAGTTCGGTATTGGCCTGTGTTATCAGGCAACTGATGGCAGATGGCTGAACCAGGACAACAGCATATTCTACCAGACCATTTTAAAAATGATTGAGAGATTTCAAGTGTGCTTGGAGCACAGCTCTTGTTATTCCTGCTCCAATTCCTTGCTGCTGACAGTGGACTCTCATTTAGGTCCAGAAGTCTACTACGAACAGGAACATGAAACGTGAAGAGAATCTGATGCAAAAGGGAAGAAATGGTATTTCAGTGAACGTGAGGATCTGAGAGGAGACCAGACATGGACTGGGGTAGAAACTTCTGGTTCTGATTCTTCTGGGGAAGGGATGCAGGAAAACATAACTATAGTTCTATGATTCTATAGTTATGTCTTTCTCTTACCACATCTCACTTCCAGAGGAATCATACCACAATGTGTTTCCTATTCCTTCAGTTGTCAGAGAGTAAAACTATAGGTTGGATGTGATTTTGCTAATTTAAGAAGAGAGGAAATGTCAAGCTTTCAGTGCAGAGATCTTATGAAGAATAGGATGTACAGAAATGTTATGTGTCTTGGAATTGAGATACTTAGAACCACCACATATAAGCAGCAGTACATGTTGGGGGCTGACTGGCTGGCAAACAGCTTGACAGAAAAGACTCTGGGGGGCCTTGAAGGACACCAAATTCAACGTGAGCCAGTAATGTGCATTTGTGGTAAAGACAGCTAATGGTGTCCTGGGCTGCTAATGCAGAAGGAGTGATGCCAGCAGATTGAGAAAGGAGATCCTTCCCCACTACTCAGAACTGGTAAGGCCACACCTGGAGTACTGTGTCCAGTTGTAGTCTTTCCAATACAAGGAGATATGGAGCTACTGGGAAAAACACCTCTAAGATGATCAAGGGACTAGAGCATCTCTCCTGTGAGGGCAGGCTAAGAGAGAGCTGGGACTGTTTAGCCTGAAGAACAGCAGGCTCAGGGAGGATCTCATTAATGTGTATAAATCCTGAATGGAGGGTGTAGAGGAGACAGAGTCAGGCTCTTTTCAGTAGTGCCCAGGGGACAGGACAAGAGGCAATGGACACCAGGTGAAACAGTCTGTTCCTCCTGAATGTCAGGAAACAGATTTTTACTGTTAGAGTGGCTGACCATTGGCACAGGTTGCCCAGGGAGATTGCGGAGTCTCCCTCCTTGGGGATAATTAAAAGCTTTCTGGAGATTATTCTGGGCAATGGACTCTAGCTGGCCCTGCTTGAGCAGGGGCCTTTGGCAAGATGACCTCCAGAGGTCCCTTCGAACTCCTAAACATGCTCTGATTCTGTGACGTGCAAATGAGAAGTCTGCCCTAACTAATGGTTTTGTTGAACAGCAGCATTCTAATTCCTGTTTGTTATGGTTGCATAGTCTGGTTGTACCTGTTGATTTCTGTGGTTTCATATGAGTGGAGTTGAAAAAGATGCCACACAAAAAGAATTTTCTCTCCAGATAAAAATACACAACAAATAGCTCTTAAAAATATGACACTAATCTGTCCTTTATAAAATGTCAACTCTGCCAATCTCTTCAAATTAAAGGGGTTTCAAAATTTTTAAGGGAAAATAGTTATTATTTCTTTTTTTTTTGTTTTATTCCAAACTTTCTCTGTTCCGTAGACTGTAAACTGGCTTGTATCGGGGTTTTTTCTCCATGAAAAATACATACGTACATATACACTTCTGTGTTCACACACACACACATATACCCTGCGCACTTTGATGGCTGACCAGCAAAGGGCTGTTTTAGCAAGTTGTGTACTTCTGACAGTTGATGAAGAAAGTAGTCTAATTGTACAAAGAGCACTTTACTTAGGTAAGCGTACCATTGTGCTGTGTAAGCCACAGAAACAAGAACTTAATGAGCTCAAACTACAAAAGCAATACATATTTGAGTGCTTTTCTTCTAGAGCAAAATATATTTTTTTTTTTTCTTCAATTAGTATTGAGAATAAAAATTTGCATGTGAATTATGGAAAAGATTGTAATATTTGTTGTAAAACAAATACTTCAAAAGTTAAAACTACATGCATATTGTAACATACGATATATTAAATCCTTTTAGATTCATGCCATAATATATTTTATAGGCAACATGGTGAAGTGTAACTGAAGTATTATGTTTATCCTTCCATCTGATTAGAGAAACTTGTAGCAGATTCTGTTTTTTTGCCAAGAAAGATGGGAAGAGATATTTGGGGAATAATTTGATTCTTATCCAAAATTCTGATTATAAACATAAGGATGTTCCTACTTGATTTAAAGTGGAAGCTTAGAAGTTTCTCTCCGTTATTTTAAATTTCTTTATGTTGTTTCCTTTAATCTCTTATTACAGCCTTGCTTTTTTGTTTGTTTTTCATTCTTGCTTAAAAGAGATATGTGAGAAATACACTCTTTTCTTCAGGCATTCTGAGTTGAGTTCTGCTTTATTACTTGCAGACTTATTCAATTCTCAGAAAATACTGTGGATCTAGGAGCCAAAAATGTGCCAGAATGGCCCAGCAGTTTTATTTCATAAGTGTGATCCCAGCAGCTCCTTCCCTGATGTCTTGTGGAATTAATGGGGAAGGGGATATAACTACTTAGACACAGCTATTAGTACGTGGAGATCTTTATTTTATCTTCAGTCTTCCTATGTTTGTGGATTTGCTCAAGTCACGAAGTTCAGTATTTTTACTGCTTTATAAGTAATAACAGGTGTACACTTGTGCTTTTGAGAAGTGTTAGCATGTGCTTCCCCCATACAGGCCATTTAATTTGAAGTTAATTATTTCCCTTCAGGTTTGCATATTGTCAGAATACCAGCGAATATCTGTCCAGAAGGTCAAATTCATAAGCCTTGCAGTTTATTTCCCTCTTTTCTATCTCCATTTATATTTGTAGCAAATCCTTTTTAGGGTTCTTTATGATGGTTTTATCTTTCTACTATTCCTTCATACCTGTTAATTCTATGATACCAATAACAAAGTGTCAGCCTCAAACTAACCTGAAGCCACGTTTTGGCGACTTTGTCAGTGGCTGAAAGAGATCTAGAGCCCATCTTGATTTAATGTATCTTCCTCTGATATAGACAGTAATATGGGACTGCCATGATAGGCTGTAACTGTTGTGTACAAACCATGCAAAATTGCTTTAACAAACATACAAGGATATGGTGATGGTGGGGGGTGGTGATGTCATGCAAGAACATATAAAGGTGACAGAGATAGTGATTTATTACATGGAACAGCCAATGCGCTGCTAGCTTTTGTAAATGTCTGTTGTTGCCTATGTCAAACATAAGACTGATCAGAAATCTGGACATGGAAACGTCTCTACTGTACTTCTCTTGACATAAGGGATTTTGAATTGGTAACACTTCATCCCTAGAATGGTTTACAATACTTTGGACTGCATGTTCTTAACTGATTCTTTTCTACCATTTTGGCAAGAATAAACAACAGAAAATTAATTTATTTGTAACAGCTTTCTAAAAACCTGCCAGTTCAACAGCCAAATGTATATGCTAATTATTAATATAGTTTTAAAATTGTAGCTGATGTAAATAATTGGAGATCCATCTAAAATAAGACTTAAAACAATTAAGAGGTACCAATTTACTTTTTTATAACCCATATATCATTACAGCTTGCTAATACTTAATGTTACTTCAAATCTGCTTAAAAGCTGAAGAGTATTAAAAATAAGTGGGGATGGCATGCCCTATCCTTAATTGAAGGTGAAATAAAGCAGCCTGGCTTTGTGTAAATTGTTGCAAATATAACAGGCTATCCCAGATAGGTTACTGCTCACCTAACATATATGCTTATCCCTGTGGAAGATACAAAATGACAGTATTGGTTTGATTAGAAGATATAGGAGCTTGCACATATTTTAAAATGATCACTTAACTGAAGGATAAAAATTCTAAATCTTTAATACCTGCGATATTTACTTGGAAAATGATAATAACAGAATAGAAAAAGTGTGACTGAAGTGTGACTCTTATACAAGACATTCTAAACACTTCTTTCAAGGAAGAGGGAGTGCTTACCTTATTTTTTCTTATCTAAGACAAATGGAGAACACAAGTTTTAAGTTTAGACCATGGATGTTGGTTTTTGTTTTTTTCTGTCAGATGGTCATTGTTTTCCCCTACGTTAGTGCTGAGTTTAGTGTTCAGATATCTATTTATCTCTAAAATGGCAGAAGTTGCAGCTGCAACAGCAGATGAACTTTTGTGATTTGTGTATCTTTCTTCTGCAGCCCCTTAGGTCAACCAGTCAGTTTGGCAAGTGTGTTTCAGTGCTCCCTGAAAGCGACTTGCCTGACTTTTGTAGTCTTCCTGAAAATGAGGTGCTTAATGCAGAAGTAAAAATCAACTGTACATTTGACTGCATGAGGTAATTTTTATTCAAGTTTTTAATTGCCTTTCGTTTTGCGTGAGAGAGTTCTGAAACATCAAATGAACTGCAGCACTACCTGTAAAGTGCTGCCTTCAAATGTCAAGATGAAATGAGTGGAAAAGATCAACAGCAGGCAACTTCAACAGCAAATGAAGAAAACGTTCTTTCTTTAAAGTAATTTATCTACCTTTATTACAGCATAGCATGGCTAAGAAGTTAATTGTTCAGCTTCCAACCTATATTCACAGCTTTATATGTGCACGGATCATGGAATCACGGAGCCACGGAATGTTAGGGATTGGAAGGGACCTCAAAAGATCATCTAGTCCAATCCCCCTGCCGGAGCAGGAAAACAATATATCTGCTCCACCATTAACTTCCATGGGCTG
>VYZX01021014.1:250234-277727 GCA_013401335.1 Brachypteracias leptosomus | reverse complement strand
CAACCTAAATCATTCTCTGATTCCATCTCCATCTCAGCACAAACCAGTCAATCTGTGCATCCTACATCCAACCTGTCCCCAAAATCAGGCACATCTCCAGGAAAGGCAGAGGCTGGGGGCTCAGGGTACCCCCCAGGACAGGTTCACAGAGCCAGTGGGACCNCACAGAGCCAGTGGGACCAGGGACACCCGCTCAGAGCACTCACTTTGTCCTGATGTCCAGGTCGTCGTGGCTGGAGTGACACATCTCACTGAAGCGGGACACAAAGAAGTCGTAGCTGCGGTGATACGAGGGAGTGTCCTCCTCAATGTTGGCAAACTTCACAAACTGGGAGAGAAGAAAGAGGGGGGTCAGCCCAGAGGACCTGACAACAACAATATTCTTAAAATTCCTCTCCAAACCAGCAAACATCTGTGGGCTTCAGAAGTGTGACACAGGGCTCTTCACCACAGAAGCTCAGGGGATGATTGAGCTCTAGCAGCACCCAGGACATGGAGTCACCACGAGGCAATGTGTCACCAAACAGCCCCATTGAGCTCCAGCAACACCCAGGACATGGAGTCACCGTGAGGGAACAGCCCCGTTGAGCTCCAGTAGTATCTAGGACGGGGTCACCACACAGGATGTGCCACCACACGCCCCATTGAGCTCAGTACAGGAATAATGCACAAGGAATAGGAGATAAAATTGCCCCCAGCTTCTTTCTATCCTCCCAGATAGCACAAAACCCATCCAACATTTCCCAAACGCTGCTGCAGGGGTGCAAACAGCCTTGGAAATGTCAGTGGAGGAACCATCTGCAGGCAGGTTCTTAAGCACATCCCAGCTCTCGCCTGCAGCAGCACGAGGTCCCATCGCTCCCTCCCAGCCTGGCCGTGCCAACAGGCACAGAGCTTGCCAGAAATGCCAGCTGACCAACAGCTTTCAGAGAGAGAATTAAGGAGGAAGGAAGGAGAAATGTGTTTTCAAGCTTTTCTCTGAATGCCGGAACTTACTCATGAAAAGATGGGAACAAAGGGTTGGGCAGGAAAGGGGAACCTCAACCACCCGGTCATGCTGAGAAGGGTAGTTTGAAAAAAGGGAAAACTAAATAAAACTTCATAGAATGAGAGTATTGTTTTGGTTGGAAGAGACCTTGAAGATCATCGAGTCCAAATGTTCCCCCAGCACTGCCAGGGCACCACTAAACCATGTCCCTCAGCACCACATCTCCACAGATTTGAAACCCCTCCAGGGATGGGGACTCCACCACTGCCCTGGGCAGCCTGGCACAGCCCTTCACAGCCCTTGCCACAAAGAAATTGTTCCTCATCTCCAACCTAAACCGCCCCTGGCACAACTTGAGGCCTTTTCCTCTTGTCCCTCAGTAGCACAAGAGCTGCCACAAAATGCAAGGCCATCAGCCCCTGGCTGGGACATGAGGAGCACTCAGCCTGCAGCCACCCAACAGTGCCTGGTGCTGTGAATGGACGAGGTTTATCCCTGGCCTGGGACAAGCACCGTGTCACCTTGTCCCTGAGCTTTATCCTCCTGCTCAGAACAAGGGTGAAAGCAGCCAAGATTTTGGGCTGAGAAATCTGCTGCTTTTGTGCTCCCACCCTGCACCCGTTTGAGCACACGGGGAAAGCTGAGGCTGTTTGTGTGGGCATGGGATGGAGGGGGAGGAGGTTCCCTGTCCCCAAAACCACCCCAGCTGTTAACTGCTACCTGGCAACACTGGGAGGAGACGTGAAGCGGGGCCAGAGGAGGCCCCAGCAATGGTGGGAGGGCTGGAAGCCTCTGCTGGGAGGCCAGGCTGGGAGAGTTGGGCTTGTTCAGCCTGCAGAAGAGAAGGCTCCACAGAGACCTTCTGGTGGCCTTTCAGGACTTCAAAGGGCCTGTCAGAAAGATGGGGATGGACATTTGATCAGGGCCTGTTGTGACAGGACAAGGGGTGATGGTTTGAAACTAAAAGAGGGAGATTCAGACCAGAGAGGAGGAAGAAAATTGTTGATGCTGAGGGTGGTGAGAGCCTGTCCCAGGTTGTCCAGAGAGGTGGTGGCTGCCCCATCCCTGCAACCATTGCAGGTGAGGTTGTTTGGGGCTCTGAGTAACCTGCTCTGGTTGCAGATGTCCCTGCTCAGTGCAGGGGGGTTGCACTAGATGACCTTTGATGGTCCCTTCCCACCCAAAATGTTCTATGGTTCTACAATTCTGGTCAGGAGGGGGATCTGCATAGATGCCCTCTCAAGACAGCTCAGCCCCAAGCTTTTATTCTCTGCCGTGCACAATGGGGTGAGGGATGGTGTTAATGTTCCTGCTGACCACTCCAGGAGCCAGCAAGGCCCTGGTCATGGGGTTGTAAATGCCTCTGCTGAGGCACCAGCAGCTGAGGAGGCTTTTCAGTCCCGTTCTCCCTCCCAGCTCATTGCTCCCAGCGATGTGAGCTGCCCATCAGCAAACCCATTAATCCACAGCCCCAGGAGGATTGATTGCTTGGTTGAAACCTGCTGCTGACTCAGCTTACCGAGATGTTCTGGTGATGCCACCACAGCTGCCTGGGAAAGCCCCTTCTAATAGGAGCAGGGTCTCTGGGCAGCACCCACATCCCTCTGTCCAGGGGTGGCCCAAGCTCTGTGGAAGACCAAAGAGGTGCCACTTTTTCAGACCTCTTGGGATGTGCCAGAGCTGCCTGGATCCATCCCAGTGGCAAGCAGCTGAATCTCCTGCTAAGAAAACACTCTCAGCACCTCAATATCCTTCTTGGAGTGAGGGACCCAAAACTGAATGCTGTATTTAAGGTGGGACCTCAATGGGAGCTGCCAGCCTGGAGCTGGGGAGGGGACAACCCTTACTGTGGGGGCTCATGATGCCACGTCAGAGGCTTCAGCAAACTCCCCATCACAGACATCCTCGAGTGAGAGGTATCAGAGCAAGGCAGGACAGAGCCCTGCCTCATGTGGAGGAGGGGTCAGACCCACAGCCCTGGAGGTGTTTAAAAAATGAGTAGATGCAGCACTTGAGGCTACATGGTTAGGGAGAGGTTGGGATGAAGGTTGGACTTGATGATCCTAGAGGTCCTTCCCAACCATAATGATTCTATGATTATATGATCCTATGTTTGCTGCCCACAAGAAGCAAACCTCCTGTGTTCAGGCACTCATGGAGAGGAGATGGTCCTGGACCATGGATTAGACATTAGGAAGAAGTTCTTTACTATGAGGGTGGTGGGACACGGGAAAAGGCTGCCCAGAGAGGTGTGGAGGCCCCATCCCTGGAGACATTCAAGGCCAGGCTGGATGGGGCTCTGAGCAACCCGATGTAGTTAGAGATGCCCTCGCTCACTGCATGGGGGGTTGGACTAGATGACCTTGGAAGGTCCATCCAACCCAATGCCTCCTATGATCCAATGACAGGTATCTCCTTAGCACTGCAGGCAGGGATCCAGGGCAGTGTTTTAACGAGGAGCCCAGACCCAGGAACAACAAGTTAGTGATGCTCTTTTTTCTTGCCTTCTCCAGCGCGGCAGCGTTCTGAGGGCAAACAGCCTGGAAAACTTGTGGGCTCTTATAGCAAAGCCAGTAGAGATAATGAGACACTTCTTCCTAGATCTGCTAATGAGGAATGTGCCTCAGGCTCGTGCTTAATTAGAGGGTGCCGGTCTCCAGCCATCTCCACAATAACAGAGCTGATGGCAAAGGCTGGGGGGGGGGAGGTTGTTTATAGAAACCTGCTCCCAGTGAGTCACTTCTCCTCAGCGTGAAATCTCTGCTGGAACCATCTCTCCGAGGTGTCGAGCTGTGGAGGGGCTGATGCTGGAGCCTGTGGTGAAAATCCAGCATCTCACGATGGCTTTAACCCCATCCTATAATCCCCGGGGGCTCGGGAGAGGAGGGGTGAACATATGGAGCTGCAGCTTTAAATCCACTTTGGTTTCTCATCCTCGTTAGGCAACCTCCCTGCTTCGGGGAGGAACGATCTAATTTCCAGCGCGATGTCAGCCCCGTCTGATTCCTCCTTATTGATCTTTCATCTAAACAGCTCTTCCCCCGCCTCCACGTTCCTCCTCTGATGTATTTGTGTCTGATGTATTTATAGGTGCCAGCGTTACCCCTTCCCAGCTGATGTTTTGCTTCTCCAAGGCAGTCGTGCTCCTCGTGTTCCCCCCTGCTCACCCCAGCCCTCCCTCAGTTGGGCTTCAAGCACAGGAGCTCCGAGCTGCTCAGCCCCACATCCCTTCAAACCACAGCAGAAACACCATCACACTTCAGTGTTTTGAACTGGATTCTCTGCGGAAATACAGTGTGAAGTGGGATGTGGTGCCCAGTAGGGGAAATAAATCATAGAATGGGTTGGGTTGGAAGGGAACTCAAAGATCATCTAGTTCCAACCCCCCTGCCATGGGCAGGGACATCTCCCACTAGACCAGTGCTCAGAGCCCCATCCAATCTGGTCTTAAAAACATCCACAACTTCCCTGGGCAACCTGTGCCAGGCTCTCATCACTCTCAGGGTAAAGAATTTCCTCCTAATTTCCAATCTAAATCTCCCCTCTTCCAGTTTGAACCCATCACCCCTTGTCCTATCACTACAGGCCTCAGTAAAAAGTCCCTCTCCAGCCTTCTTGTAGGCCCCCTTCAGATACTGGAAGGCTGCAATGAGGTCTCCCTGGAGCCTTCTCTTCTCAAGGCTGAACAAGCCCAATTGTCTCAGTCTATCTTCATAGGAGAGGTGTTCCAACCCTCTAATCATCTTTGTAGCCCTCCTCTGGACCCTCTCCAACAGGTCCATGTCCTTCTTGTGCTGGGGGCTCCAGATCTGGACATGGTGCTCCAGGAAGGTTTGATGACTCCTTTCCTGGTGGCCCAGCTCTCACTGGCTCACTTGCACACGTCCTGGGCACAGGTTGGCCCTGCTGAGGTGCCCTGAGACCAAGGTGGACATCTCCCATGCTTGCTGCACCCTTGTAGGGGCAGCCAAGGCTTGGAAAAATGCAACAGTCTGTGAGTCCTAAAAATATCCCCCGGATGAAGAAGAGGCTTTGAGGCTGATTTTTCTCTGTTCTCAGTTACTTTTTTACAAGTTCTGGTCCTGCTGGAGGCCAGAAAATGGATGCAGAGAAGGCAGCTGCCTCCAGCTGCTGGCAGATGTGAACTCTGTGTGACATCCAGTGATGTCACCAGGCACAGTGGCACCAAGCAGGGATGTCCTTCCCCCCAAGGACAGCCAGCTGGGGAAGATGTCCTTGGAGCAGGGAGCTGCTGGCATGGATGGGTGGGATCTGGGGGTCTTGAGGACTTCAGAATGAAGAGCATTGACGAGCTGGTCCTGTTTGGTTGCCTGATGGCATGAACAAGCTGCTGTCCTTCACATGGTTGATATCATTTATCACTGGAATGGGCTGCCCAGAAAGGTGGTGGAGGCTCCATCCCTGGAGACATTCAAGGTTAGGCTGGATAGGGCTCTGAACAACCTGCCCTAGTTAAGAGATGTCCTTGCTTATTGTAGTGGGGGTGGTCTAGATGATCTTTAGAGGTCTCTTCCAACCCAGTAAATTCTATGATTCCATGATACCTACAGATGCTGGCTGCAGAGAAACCAGCTCCTTCATTTCATGAGGCTTTTTGGGCACGGGACGCTTGGGACAGCTTCTGATGGAGCTGCTGCAGGAAGCCCTGTCACTGCTCCTCACTCCCAGCCTGCCCTCGCCTCCAGTTGCACGTGGAGCTGCCATGAGCTTAAAAAAAGCCCCTCCTTGTGTGCGCTGCCTGGTACAGAGGTTCCTTATGTAACAGCCCCGCATTTTTCTGGTGAGTAAGAGGAGTTTATCAGTTGGAGCTGGTCCCTGCACTCTGGGAACTGTTCCTGGCAGGGCTGAGCCGGATCCTTCGCATGCACAGAGCCAGCTCCTGCAGCTGAGGGTATTAATAGCCCAGAGTGGTGGGGGAATGTTCAGAATCAGACTGGTGGGGGGTGGAAGGGACCTCTGGAGATCATCATCCAACCCCCCTGCTCCAGCAGCTCACCCACAGCAGGGTGCTCAGGGTCACATCCAGGCACCTTTGGAATCTCTCCAGAGAAGGAGACTCCACAACCTCTCTGGGCAGCCTGGGACAGGCTCCGACACCCTCACACCAAACAAGTTTCTCCTCCTGCTCAGATGGAACCTCCTGGGTTCCAGTTGGTGCCCGGTGCCCCTTGTCCTGTCACTGGGCACCACTGACAAGAGTCTGGCCCCATCCCCTTGACCTCTGCTCTTTAGATTTTGATCAGCATTGATCAGATCCCCTCTGAGTCTTCTCTTCTCCAGCTCAACAGCCCCAGGGCTCTCAGCCTTTCCTGGGCACAGAGATGCTCCAGTCCCCTCAGCACCTTCAGAGCCTCTGCTGGACTCTGTCCAGTAGTTCCTTGTGTCTCTTGAACTGGGGAGCCCACAACTCCACCCAATATTCACCAGGGCAGAGCAGAGGGGGTTATTTCTCTCCAGGTGCAGGACCCTGTACTTGACCCGTTTGAACTTCATGAGGTTCCTTCCACCCAACTCTCCAGCCTGTCCTGATGTGAACACACTTTGCAAGGTTGTTTATTGATGTTTATTTTTTATTGTGTAATAGATTTTGATCAGCATTGATCAGATCCCCTTTCAGTCTACTCTTCAGTGCTGGTGTGATGTGGTGAGACTGGCAGGTTGGCTTTGCCAGTTCTGGAGGGGCAGCAGTGGCCTATTTGCCCTCTGCTCTCCTGGCAGCCAGCAAAGGCAGAAAGCAAGAAGTGAGCATACAGAAGAGGTAGAGGAGGAGATCCTGTGTGGCATAATATCTCCAGAGGGTGCTGAGCAGCCTGAGAAATGCTGCATGGACAGGTAGCACCTTGGAGGTACTTTAGGTCTTCCCAGCTAGGAGAAAAGCCCAGCATCCCTGATGCCTTGTCTCCTCTGAGTGATGTGGGATTGCTCAACATGACTGCAGGTTTCAGGCCATGCTGTTGTAAACAATGGGGCTGCACCAGCACCACAGAATGGTTTGGGTGGGAAGGGGCCTTTCAAGGCCATCTAGTCCAACCTCCCTGCACTGAGCGCACGGGGCCGGCTCAGCTCCAGCTCCTCACCCCCAGCACCCTCAAGTCCTTCTCCCAGAGCTGCTCTCCAGCCCTTCATCCCCAGCCTGGACAGATACCAGGGGTTGCCCTGACCCAGGTGCAGGACCTTGCACTTGGCCTTGTTGAACTTCACATAGACCCACTCTCCAGCTTGTCCAGGTCCCTCTGGATGGACCCCATCCCTCAGGCGTGTCAACTGCACCACTCAGCTTGGTGTCATCTGCAAACTTGCCGAGGGTGCCCTCATCCCACTATGTCATTGATGAAGATATTAAACAGCACTGGTCCCAGTACAGCCCCCCGAGGGACACCACTCATCACCAATCTCCACCTGCACATGGATCCATTGACCACTACCCCTCTGGATGCGACCATCCAGCCAATTCCTCATCCATCAAGCAGTCCACCCATCAAATCCACCTCTCTCTAATTTGGAGAGAAGGATGATCAGCTCCATCCATCCACCCCTCTTAAACAGCAGCAAGGACAGATGCTCCTTGTCCAAGCCAAGCTACCCAGCACCAGCAGAGCCTTTGGAAGCCTTGGTGTTAGGTACACCCAGTATTCCCAGTACAAACCAGCAGAAAGGCCACACACAAATGGTTGCTGCCTGCCAAACAGGATCAGCAGTTTGGCTGCTGGGGACACGTCACATTTTTCATCTGTGCTCCTCATTTTCCACCCGTGACCGACACGTCCCCAGCCCAGCTGAGGCTTTTAGTGCCATCAGCAGCTCTGGTTAAGCCAACCCCGTGCTGAGCACAAAGAGCTCCCCAAATCCATGGGGATCACTTCCTAAGGTGTCTATTGTCCAAAAGTGCTGACAGCCCCCATGTCCTTGCTTGGAGAATTCAAGAGAAGGGTGATCTGGCAGCAGAGATCAGGGACCAGGCAGCAAACAGCAGGGACAGCACATGAGCAGCACAGTTGGGGTCTCAGAAACCTCATGCATGGCAGGACACGTGAGAGAGGACACCATAAATCTCCTCCCCATCCTTCCCCAACAAGGTTTCCTGTCCTGGTGCTGTGCAGAGACATGGGGGTGATGTCAGTGTCAGGGTGCTGCCACCTCCTGCTGCACCACTACTCACCGAGTTGGTCCCCAGGATCTGCAGGTTGGGCTTCTCTGACTCCAGCAGCTTCGCCACCATCTTCAGGAAGCTCTCCACAAAGAGGTTGATGCTCTGGCAGTGGCAGGCCATGAGAAGTTGGTCCAGGGCCTCCATGGCGATACACACGTACCTGGGAGAGGGCAGAGACCAAGGTCACTCCCCGACAGCAGCATGGATCCCTCCTCCTCCCCTCTCCCAACCCACCTGGGTGCTCACCAGCAAAACATCAGCCTTTAGCCCTGGCCAACCCAAGGAGAAACATTTTATACCCAAAATTCCCTTAGGATACTTTCAGATGGTGTTTGCTGCTCCCTGCATCTCTCCTCCTAGCAAAGACCCAGCTGCCCCAGGACCAAGGCCACCAGCAACACCTTATATCTCCCCCAGCATCACCTGTGGGCTTCCCTTGCCCTGAACTGGTCTTTATATCCCATGAGGGAGCGATGGGACCTTTGTACAAGGTGGGCTCCTTGTCAAACACAGCCCTTCTTGTAGACCCAGCTGGTCCTGGCCAGGGAGGAGGGACAGGATGAGAACCCAGAATGAGACTGATGTGCTCCAGAGAAGTTGTGCTTAAGTACCCAACAAACAACCCTGCAAGGTCAGGACAGGCTGGAGAGTTGGGTGGAGGGAACCTCATGAAGTTCAAACAGGTCAAGTATAGGGTCCTGCACCTGGAGAGGAACAACCTCCTCTGCTCTGCCCTGAGCACAGCACGTCCTTCCTGACCAGGCCGAGATCAACCACAGTCCACCTAAGTCTAAATCTCCCTCTTTGAGTTTCAAACCATCACCCCTTGTCCTGTCCCAACAGGCCCTGCTATAAAATCTGTCCCCTTCTTTCTGACAGGCCCCTTCAAGTCCTGAAAGGCCACCAGAAGGTCTCCCTGGAGCCTTCTCTTCTCCAGCCTGGACAACCCCAACTCTCTCAGCCTGGCCTCCCAGCAGAGGGCTTCCAGCCCTTGGATCATCTTCATGGTCTCCTTTGGACTTGCTCCTTCTTATGCTGGGGGAACCTTCCAGATAATTTATTAAACCAGTCCTACAACTGTCTGGTCTCCAAGAAGAAGCTGGAAGACCTCATGCCCAGCGATGAGGTTGATCTCGACTGGGTGCCCATTAAAGGTGCCCAGCAGGAGGTGGCCAACCCAGATCTCTTGATACCAAGCATAATTCATCCTTTAACCACCATTTTTGGAGCCAGCTCCTTGTGTAGCTGGATCCACAGCCTGGCTGGAAAGCAGCAGCCACCAGCTTGTGCTGCAAAAGGGAATCTCAGAAGCACTGAGCTCACCAGCAGTGAGGTGGGCTGGAGCTGGTCCCTTCCAGCCCAAAACATTGACTCTGTGATTCTATGATCTGCTTGTGCCACCCCTGTCTGCACATTAAAGGGCAGCTGAGGGATGGAAGCAGCCCCCTCACAGAAAAGGAAGTATCTGAGAAACCTGGACTTCCAGCTGGTAAAACATAAAGATCAATCCTTTCTCCTGAGCATCCAGAACTGTTGAAAGCTGGCTGCAGTCTTGAATAGGATCTCCAGTGTCCTGTGTGATGGTTGAGCTCACATTGCAGCCTGTGCTTCAGGCACTGTTACAGCTCTTGCAGATACTGTGAAAACAAGCAGCCAGCTATTCCTGACCTGTGAGGCTCCAACCCATCTGTCAAACTGGGTTAGAACTGGCCCAGAGGGGAAAAAAAATAGTATGAAGTGGAGACTGACGACCAGCATGAAGCATCAAGCTCCTTTCTCGTAGGAAACAAGGCTGAAAACAACATCTGTGCCAAATATTATTGCAAGAGCACAGCTTCACCAAGATGGAAAAGGGACACTTGTGGATTTGTCATCTCTGACCCACTCCAGCCATCCTCCTACAGATCAGAGTCATGGAATCATTATGGTTGGAAAAGACCTTTAAGATCATCAAGTCCAACCGTTGACTGAGCACTGCCAGGGCACCACTAAACCATGGCCCTCAGCACCACATCTCCACAGCTTTGAAACCCCTCCAGGGATGGGGACTCCACCACTGCCCTGCCCAGCCTGGCACAGCCCTTCACAACCCTGCACACAAAGAAATTGTTCCTCATGGCCAACCTAAACCTCCCCTGGTGCAACCTGAGTCTGTTCCCTCTTACCCTATCACTTCTTCTTAGGGACAAGAGTCCAATCCCACCTGGCTCCAATCTCTTTTCAGGGAGTTGTGGAAAGACAGAAGGTCTCCCCTGAGCCTCCTTTTCTCCAGGCTCAACACCCCCAGGTCCCTCAGCTGCTCCTCACCACACTCCTGCTCTAGACCTTTCCCCACCTTCGTTGTCGCCCTTCTCTAATGCACTCCAGCCCCTCAAGGTCCTTGTCGGAGTCAGGTGCCCAAAACTGACCCCAGGATTTGAGGGGTGGCCTTCATCTTACATCCAGGAAAGAGGTACCTCCATGGTCTGCTGCTTTTTCAAAGCCTGGCTGCTCCTACAATCCAAAGTTTGATCCAAACTGATGGCAGGCACTTCAAAGTCAGAAGTTGACAATCAGCCAGAGCTCCAACCCAATTACGTGCCTATAGGAAGGAACATATTCCCCCCCTCCTCCTGCTGAGGCCTGTCATTAGATGTTAAAAACCTTGAAAGCCTTTTCTTCTCCCACCATCACAAGCAGGGCTGTTAACAGCTGCTCAGCGGTGGCAGAGCTGTGGATGTCCTGTCACTGCCTGTGACGGGGGACACAGATCAGCCTTTGAAGGTTCTCCAACTTGAGCACTTCTCAGGCAGGCTGCTGGCTTCTCTTCCCCCAGGATGAAAGGCAGGGCTGAAGCTGAGCCGTGTCTGTCTGGCCGTGGCTTTGTTCAGCACACAAGAAGAATCAATCCAGGAGATGTTTCAAAGGGAGGGAGCTGTCCCAGGCTCCCCCCAGCACGTCTAATCAGGGCACTCAGAGATTTCCTCACAGTAAACAGGGCAAAACTTGGCTGGAAGTGACGTGGGGAATGAGGATGAAGGGATGGGACCCAGCCAGGGCCATGCAGGTAGGTCAGACAGAGCAAACACAGCAAGCCCCCAGTGTCAGAGTGTGGCTCCTCATCCTCACTCCCATTTCTGCCACATCACCCACAACTCAACAGAGATGTCCATGGGGTCAAGCAATGCACCTGAGCTTGTCCTGAATAACTCCTGGCAAGCAACAGCCAGGGACACCTTGTTTACTTGCCTGCCCAAACCTAGCCAGACTTGCATCTGGCTCTGGAAGAGCCATTGTGGGCTTTTAAAGGCCAGGAGGGTGCCACAGGCTCCTAATCACAGGATCCCAGCATGGTGGGGGTTGGAAGGGACCTCTGGAGATCAGCTCCTCCAACCCCCCTGCTCCAGCAGGTCACTCACAACAGGGGGCCCAGGATCATGTCCAGGCACCTTTGGAATCTCTCCAGAGAAGGAGACTCCACAACCTCTCTGGGCAGCCTGGGACAGGCTCTGACACCCTCACACCAAACGAGTTTCTCCTCCTGCTCACATGGAACCTCCTGGGTCCAGTTGGTGCCTATTGCCCCTTGTCCTGTCACTGGGCACCACTGATAAGAGTCTGGCCCCAGCCTCTTGAACCCCACCCTTTACCTCTTGATCAGATCCCCTCTGAGTCTTCTCTTCTCCAGCTCAACAGCCCCAGGGCTCTCAGCCTTTCCTGGGCACAGAGATGCTCCAGCTCCCTCAGCATCTCTGCAGCCTCCACTGGACCCTCTCCAGTAGTTCCTTGTCTCTCTTGACCTGGGGAGCCCAGAACTGGACCCAATACTACTAAGGGGACCTCACTGGGGCAGAGTAGAGGGGCAGGAGAACCTCCCTCGACCTGCTGGTCACACTCTTCACCATTGGCCTTGGGCACGAGGGCCCATTGCTGGCTCATTGGGAACTTCTTGTCCCCCAGCACTCCCAGGTTCTTTTCTGTGGAGCTGCTTCCCAGCAGGTCACCCCTCCCCTGTACTGGTGCAGGGGGTTATTCCCCCCCAGGCGCAGGACCCTGCACTTGCCACTGTTGAACTTCATGAAGTTCCCCTCCACTAAAGAATCCAGCCTATCCTGATGATGGCAGCCCTGCCACTGGGGACAAACACCATCCACGTGCAGACTTCCCAAGCACAGACAGCATGATGCCAAGGAACACCACATGGTTCCCAGCTTGCCTGGTCCCTTGCAACTCAGCAAGGAGTCTGCACATCCCTGAGTGCTCCCGTGTCTCGCTTTCAGAGGCAGAACCTGCTCAGGTCTCCCTGTAGCATGCTTGTAGCTTCGGGACACCTTGGAGCACCCAGGAGCTGTGTACACATCGTGTCCCTTCCCTCAGCTCTCTATCTAGTGGTCCATCACTATGTGAGTCACTGTGGTGGCCCAAGCAGCCACCAGTCCTTACCCATATCGGTGCCGGCTGACGTCGCGGATGAGCCGCTCGGACAGGTAGGCACCGATGCGATCCAGCTTCTCCGGGGCAGACAGGGCGTAGAATGTCAGCTTCTCCATGTTGGTCTTCACCAGCCCATCCTGAAAGAGAAGAGCACAGGGGGTCACGGATCACACCCAGAGCTGGCAAACAGCCGGAGCATCTCTGGCAGTGATGCCCCAAATCTGGAGTACGTCAGTTCCACCCCAGGGCTTCCCCACACCTTGTGCACCAGGGAAGGACAAGTGAGCACTGCACTGAGAATCAGAGAGTCGTTCTGGTTGGAAGAGACCTTTAAGATCATCAAGTCCAACTGTTAACCCAGCACTGCCAGGGCACCACTAAACCATGGCCCTCAGCACCACATCTCCACGGCTTTGAAACCCCTCCAGGGATGGGGACTCCACCACTGCCCTGCCCAGCCTGGCACAGCCCTTCACAACCCTTTTGGGGAAGAAATTGTTCCTCATGGCTAACCAAAACCACCCCTGGTGCAACATGAGGCCAGTTCCTCTTGTCCTGTCACTTGTTCCTTGGAAGAAGAGCCCAACCCCACCTGGCTCCAACCTCCTTTCAGGGAGTTGTGCAGAGCCAGAAGGTCTCCCCTGAGCCTCCTTTTCTCCAGGATCAACACCCCCAGCTCCCTCAGCTGCTCCTCACCACACTCCTGCTCTAGACCCTTCCCCAGCTTCATTGCCCTTCTCTGGAAACACTTGCCTCAGCTGATGCACCAAAGTCAGAGGTGACCACAGAGCAAGCATCCATCAAGCACCCCACACTGTAACTGCAATGAGAACCATTTCCAGCCCCAAGCAATGACCCAGCAAGGAGGGGAACGAGGGCAGACAGGGACAGCAACTCTGCCAAGGCCAAACCCCACAGGAGTGCCAAGCTGCCAATCCCAGTCCTCCGCAGCCTGGAAAACTGTGGTGCTTCCTCCCCTCCTGCTCAGCTTTGCTGTCAGCACTGTTGCAAAACAGCAGCTCACCATCTCCCTGGGTAATCCCAGCCATGCTAACCCCAGCTGGCAGCCTCTTTTCCACTGCTTTCACACCTCAGCTGGGAAAAGGAGACAGAGGCTGGATTTGGGATGCTGCAGGAGCAGCTGGCAGGGCATAGAATCAGAATGGTTTGGGGGGGGAAGGACCTTCAAAGCTCATCTAGAACAACATCTGCCTGAGCAGGGACATCTACAACTAGAGCAGGTTGCTCAGAGCCCCAAACAACCTCACCTGCAATGGTTCCAGGGATGGGGCAGCCACCACCTCTCTGGGCAACCTGGGACAGGCTCTCACCACCCTCAGCAGAAACAATTTCTTCCTTCTCTCTACTCTAAATCTCCCTCTTTTAGTTTCAAACCATCACCCCTTGTCCTGTCCTAACAGGTCCTGCTCAAAAGTCTGTTCCCATCTTCCTGATAGGACACCCTGAAGTTCTGCAAGGCCACCAGAAGGTCTCCCCAGAGCCTTCTCTTCTCCAGGCTGAACTACTCCAACTCTCTCAGCCTGGCCCCCCAGCAGAGGTGCTCCAACCCATCCCAAATCTCCAGTTCAGCAAGGCAGCGAGCAGGGCACCAGCTTCCCTGCATCCTGGAAGCATAAGCAGCTTTTTGAGCTCAAAAGCCTGGCTGAGGCCCCAGGGTCCCTTCCAACCCAAACCACCCCATGATTCTGATTCTATTTCTGCTCACAAACAAGCTTTAAAGGCAAATCCAACCTTCCAGACACAGGCTTATGGAGTTGAAACATCTCCTGCCTCCCAGGAGCTGCTTCTGGGCAGGTCCCACTGCAACCTGAGCAGCAGAGCTGGGGCGTGTGAAGCTTCATGCCTCACTTACCTCTGGGTCCTCAGGGAAGATGTTGTCGACAAGCCTCTTGTAGCGCGGCCGCAGGGCACCGCAGCAGCCGCACACACCTGGGGGAGAGGAGACAGAGCTGCTCAGCATGGACAAAACCCTCACCCCCCCAGCAGATCCCTCCCTGGAGGTGCCCTTGGTGGAAAACCTATCTTGGATTCGGTGGGGAAGCCCAGGAAGAGGAGAGAGGGCACCAAGCTGACGACATCGCCGAGTTTCGCAGCCAAAAACCACAAGGAAAGGGGAGCTGAGGGGCAGGGACTGGCTGGTGACCAGCAGTGCTTGACGTAGCACTGTGGGGCTATCTGCTCTTCTCACCCAAGAAAGCAGCCTCCAGACACCTAGATGTCCAAAGTTGCCCTAATTCTCTTCCTCCGTATCCCACAAGATCCTCTTTGATGGCTCCTCAGACTAAGAGATCCTTCCTCCAAGCACTGACCCGAGGACACCTCGTTCACCCCCTGTCCCACGCTCCCCACAGAGCCAGCAGTGACAGAAGCTGCTGGAGATGGTGAGAGAGAAGAGAGAGCATCCTACAAAGGCTATGAAATAAAAATGCATTTTCCTCTTTGTAGCCCCAAATTCGAGCCGTTGAGAAACACCCAACAGAGAGGGTGCCAGACCAGCCATGGTCCCTCATCCCCGAGGGGACACCAGGTGACCTGGTGTCCTGCAGGACACCAACACAACCACACCCAGCTCCAGTCACTGGTCTCAGACATGACAGCAGCTCGTCCCTGATGCACAAATCATGCCCTGCACAGCCTCAAACCCCTCGCAGCAGCTCCACAAGCCAGCGATTGGTGTCCATCAACCTCCTCCCAAAGCCATCACCCTCTAAGACCCCCAATGGGGCTGTGATCCCCTGCTCTGCTTTTGGAAAGGATCTTCTGTGACCTGGATCTTTCTTCCTGGGCCATATCCTGCTTCTCGAGGCCATAGCACACTCTCTGCAGCAGGCTGGGATGCCCCCATCTTCACTTTGGGCTCCAGATGGGCTGGTTCCTACACGCACCAAGCACAGGGGTGGCTGGAACACGAGCAAATTCAGCACCTGTGGGCACCTCCACCATGATACATCCCCCTTCATAGAGCTCGACCAGCACTGTCCTGCCTCCCAGCCACTGATGAATATCTGTAGAGCTTCTTCATTTATAAAAAAAGGATAAAAAAAGAGATTTCTGGACAAGCTACCCACCCCAGACCTGCTTTGAAGGCTTTGCATGATGAAATATCTCCCCCTGCTCCAGCACAATGCATTTTTCCCCGGAGCCTGGTGTTACTGGGACACTGCACCCCATGGAGACCCCATGGTCTTTGAAGCCTGGGGAAGCATGAGTAATTCGGGGCTGCTTTTTGCCAACTGCTGCCAAGCAGGAGAAGCTGAGGGGACAATGGCTGGGCCGTCGGGAGCCGGTGACTGCTCCCGTTGGAACGCATGAGCTCAGCCCAGCTCCCGGCGCTGGCACCGCTCGTCTCCTGCCACGAGCTCACTCACGCCGGGGAGGCAGCCGGCACCCCACCGGAACACTGCCACTTCATCTGGGGTCTCCTCTGGGGTCTCCAGGCCCAGCACTGGTGGAAAAGTGCTTCTTTAATCTCTAGAGCTCTCCCTGTAAACCCCTGTGCACCTTAGAATCATAGAATGTTTTGGTTGGAAGAGATCTTTAAGATCATTGAGTCCAATCATTCCCCCAGCACTGCCAGGGCACCACTAAACCATGGCCCTCAGCACCACATCTCCATGGCTTGGAAACCCCTCCAGGGATGGGGACTCCACCACTGCCCTGCCCAGCCTGGCACAGCCCTTCACAACCCTTTTGGGGAAGAAATTGTTCCTCATGGCCAACCTAAACCTCCCCTGGTGCAACTTGAGGCTGTTTCTTCTTGTCCTTTCGCTTGTTCCTTGGGAGAAAAGCCTGACCCCATCTGGCTCCAACCTCCTTTCAGGGAGTTGTGCAGAGCCAGAAGGTCTCCCCTGAGCCTCCTTTGCTCCAGGCTCAACACCCCCAGCTCCCTCAGCCACTCCTCACCACACTCCTGCTCTAGACCCTTCCCCAGCCTCGTTGCTGCCCTTCTCTGGACACACTCCAGCCCCTCAATGTTCTTGTGAGGAGCCCAAAACTCAACTTTGAGGTGCATTCTCCCCAGTGCCCAGTCCAGTGGGACGATTCCTGCCCTAGTCCTGTTGGCCACACTCGTGATGATACCTTCCCACTATTCAATATTTTATTTCTAAGTCTCCAACCTGCTGCTCTCCCTCCCCCCTTCTCATCTGCCTTCAATCGATTTTGCTCTTTTTCCAAAGTACCTTTAATCTGCCCTCTTAATAAATTCTCATTTGTCATTCACACAAACAAGCATCTGATGAGCTCCTGGATACTCTTAATAAATTCTCCTCGCCCAGGACAGCCGAGGCAACGTGACTTATCTCATCTCACCGGCATCTCAGCACCATCCACAAGCTCTCCCTGCGAAATCCCTGGAGAGTTTCCCCATAAGTCATCCCGTTGGCCAAGCAGCCAGGTCCCCTCCACCTCCTGCAGCCTCCTCAGTAATTATCTCGCCTCCAGAAATGTGACTTGGGAGTATTTTGAGGATTAAGGCACATTCCTAGAGCTTGGATTGCAGCAAAGAGCCCAGCCGTGTTCCCAATCCACCACCTTCATCCTGATGAATGAAGCTGAAGAGCAGACGCAGCACGGGTCCCATCAATAGTAATTGCATCATTAAATTTAATGAGTTAGGGATCTCACCTAACTCGACCTCGTCTTCCAGAAGGAGGAGATTTTTAGGTCCTCACCTAAAGAAGCGGCAGCAGGAGAGACACAAAGACTCGAAGCTCCTGCCACAAGAGGGGACCCGGGTGTCCCATCAGTCCCACGGGTCCAGATGGGGAAGGCAGGAACGTTGCTCAACCCAAAGCCCATCAGGACACCAGTGAGTAGGATCCCACCACAGCCTAGCAGAAAGACAGGGCTTCCTACACATCAGTGCCTCCAGGTGAGACTCTCTGGTGTCTAGCAGGAGGGCTGAGCTCTGCAGCAGGGCACTAAAAGGGTCTCTCTTACTCTGCTTGGCATGAAACCAAAAGAAACTTTCCCTCCCCAACCCCAACTTTGACCAGCATGGACACACAGAGGCACAGGCAGGGAGACCAAAAATCCTTAAAAAAACCAGAATAAAAATGACACAGACCTTGAGGAAGGAGCAATATTTTCCCTTGGTTTATTTACCCTCCTCCACGGGCTCTCCAAAGAGCAACAAACCCAAGCCTGGTCCTTATGTCAAGGCTGAAATCAGCCCTGGGCTTGGTCTATGAGGGACCCCCCCAACCTCACACAGCACCAAACCCTAACACTGGAATTAGCAACAACACCCCCCCCCAGCCAAGCTACTCAGCAAGAGTCTCAGACAGAGATTTCTTCTTCCAGAGAAGGAAGAAGCACCCTTCACACTGACCCCACGCACCCTGGACCACAAGCTCCATCCCTGAGCAAGGCACCGACCAGCAGCATCCCTCCTGCAAGGACAAAACCCCGCAGCCACCACCATTGAGAAAAACAGAATGGGGGTTGAAAAAGCCAGAAATATGACACCGAAGGTCACCAGCAGCTCCCACCATCCCAGCAGCCCCAACCCAGCTCCCTGGGGAGAAGGTACCTGCTCCGGCCACGTGCAACATCTCCCAGGAGCAAGCAGGGCCGGTGGCACAGAACCGCAGAGCGGGGCCAAGAGACCAGGAGGTCAAAGCCATGATGCCCAGACCAAAACGGGGGGCTGGGGGTGCCGGGGATCTCTCTCCTCCTCGGCGAGCGGCGGCATCGCGGCGAGAGACGCTCGGGCGAGGGGGAGCAGCCGCTTAAATAAATAAGGGAGCTTTGAGCCAGGGCTGCTGAGTCACGGCAGTGGCGGCTCCACTGGCAGCTGGGAACGGCGATGGCTTCGCTCCGCCGGCACCCACAGCAGCTCCGCGGGGGTGGCCGGGGATGCTGGGCCCTCCGGAGAGCCCCCGGAGGTAGGGATGGGGGTGGTTTCTCAAGGTTCCTCCAGCTCAAAGCTCGCCCGTTCGGTGTGTGAAGCATCATTACAGGCAGCGCTGCCGAGGAGGGGGGAGGCTCGGCAGGTTGGAGGTGACCCCAAAAGAGCATCCAGGGATGAGGTGGACACGCAAGCACGGACCCGTCATGCTCTCCTCCTGCTGGCTGCTTGACAGGATGGGGATTTTCTTAAAGATCAGGTAAATCGAGGCACGGAAAAATGTGGCTCGACCCACTCCCTGTGGAGGGAATAAGGTGGAAAACCCAGGAGCAGCATCAGCTCCTGCAGCTACACAGGGGCTGCTCTCTTCTCCCAAAGTAGAAGAAGAAACAGCCTCAAGTTGCATCAGGGGAGGTTCAGGTTGGAGATGAGGAACAATTTCTTTGTGGCAAGGGTTGTGAAGGGCTGTGCCAGGCTGCCCAGGGTGGTGGTGGAGTCCCCATCCCTGGAGGGGTTTCCAAGCCGTGGTGATGTGGTGCTGAGGGCCATGGTTTAGTGGTGCCCTGGCAGTGCTTGGGCTTGATGATCTTCGAGATCTCTTCCAACCAAAACAATTCTATAATTCTATGATTCTACACATGATGTGTGTCACCTCTGTCTAGACCTGCTCAGGGCACCCCGGTGGCATTTATGGGGCTCTTCACGCTGTGGTGGGTCATATCTACACTCTCATCAGGGGGGCAAAGCGAGCTAAGAGGGCCTTTTGCTTTGATAGCTCCACTCTAAGAGA
Source organism: Brachypteracias leptosomus (assembly GCA_013401335.1). Taxonomy (NCBI): domain Eukaryota; kingdom Metazoa; phylum Chordata; class Aves; order Coraciiformes; family Brachypteraciidae; genus Brachypteracias; species Brachypteracias leptosomus. The sequence goes on along the minus strand of VYZX01021014.1, from coordinate 258,493 downwards.
AAGTCGATGTAATTGGAGATAATGACAGTCTTTCAGTCCCACCAATAGCAGCATAACCCCCACTCATCTGCTCCAACACCAGCATCAGCCCCGAGGTTCTCCAACAAACTCATTGCACGAGTTTTCAGGAGGGTTCACTGGTACCAGCTGTTAACTGGGGGTTTGGGGGATCAAGTAGAGGACACAGGCACAACCCACCTCCTGAAACGACCACGCACCCTCCCAACAGTGCTCTGACCTTGAGCCTTTCCTCATTAATCCCCTCTCCCTGTTTTAACAGCGTCCTCCTGGCAAGAAGCACGGCTGGAAAAACCTTATGGCCATATTATTCGAGGCCTGGAATTTATTTAATCAAGGCACTCCAACTGATTGCAAATAAATCTTAATTAAATCACGCAAAAGCCCTCGTTAAATCTCATATCCCAGGAAGGTCGGTCTCCTAACCCCCAGCCAAATGCCCGGCACGAAGGTAGGGGTTGCAGCAGCTCTTCCCTCAAGCCCTGCACCAAACCACAGCCCTTCCCTAATCTGCTTAGGGAAATCTCATTACGCACCCGCTAGAGAGTCTCCTTCATACCCATCCTCTGACTCCCTCAGAGCTTCGGCACCCGGTGGGTGAGCTTGTCCAGGGACAAGGCTGAGACCTCCCTGCTCCACATTAAAAATGCCACTCAGCAATATTCAAGTTGGCCCAAAGATCCATTAGTCCCGTTTTCCATCCAGTCTGGGGTGGGATGGAGCAAGAAGCCTTCTGGGAAGCTGGAGACAAAAAAGTGTTGAGGAAGCATAGAATTGTTAAGTTGAAAGAGATCTTTAAGATCATCAAGTCCAACCATTAACCCAGCACTGCCAGGGCACCACTAAACCATGTCCCTCAGCACCACATCTCCACAGCTTGGAAACCCCTCCAGGGATGGGGACGCCACCACTGCCCTGGGCAGCCTGGGACAACCCTTGCAATGAAGAAATTGTTCCTCATGGCCAACCTAAACCTCCCCTGGCAAAAATTGAGGCCAGTTCCTCTTGTTCTGTCACTTGTTCCTTGGGAGAAGAGCCCAACCCCACCTGGCTCCAACCTCCCTTCAGGGAGTTGTGCAGAGCCAGAAGGTCTCCCCTGAGCCTCCTTTGCTCCAGCCTCAGCACCCCCATGTCCCTCAGCTGCTCCTCACCACACTCCTGCTCTAGACCCTTCCCAAGCTTCGTTGCCCTTCTCTGGAAATGCTCCAGCCCCTCAAGGTCCTTGTTGGAATGAAGGGCTCAAAACTGACCCCAGCATTTGAGGTTGGGCCTCCCCAGTGCCCAGTCCAGTGGGACGGTCCCTGTCCTGGTCCTGCTGGCCACACTGGTGCTGACACAAGCACGGATACTGGTGGTCACCTGAGCACACCCTGGCTCATCTCCAGTTGCCTGAAGTCAGTCAACCAACACCCCCAGGTTCTTCTCCACTGGGCACTTTCCAGCTGCTCTGCCCCAGCCTGGCACGTTGCAGGGGGTTGTTGTGACCTACACTAAAAATCCAGCTTCCATGCTGGCCAACCCCCAGTTGCAGCCAGGGCAGACCTCGATGTAACTCAGCACAAACAAGAGCTGAAAAGCAAGCCAGTAAATCTCTCTGTAATCACATTTGAGAGAGACAAACACACCAAGCACAAATTAAATCCGCAGCCCAATGCCCTCCTCACAGCATGCCATGCCAGGAACGGGGTGAGGACACCGAGGAGCCCTAGAGAAGGGGGACAATGGCAGCTCCCATGCTGGGAAAGGAGCTGGATCAAGCAGCTCAGAGCAGTGCAAAGAAGAACTGCTGGAAAAGAGCAGTCATGAAAAGATGGGGGGGTCCTTGGGTGGTTGCATTAAAGCCTCTACCACCTTTAGTGGGTGAGGAAGAACTGGGGAGGTGGCCAATTCCAGCTCAGCCCCACAGCTCTGTCACTGGTGTCCACTCGTAGTTCCTGACCTTCCTGAAGGGTCCAGGCTGCATGGCCACGGCGTGTCCCTTTCCTCGCTCACCCCAGTGTCCTTCAGCAAGAGTCAGCATCTGCAAAGGGGGTGTTGGAAAAGCTGCCAGCTCATCTGTGAGCAGAGGTGCTTCTGAGGACGCTGCAGAAGAACCAAACCTCCAAGGGCAGCACAAGCCAGGGCCGGTCACAGGGAGCTGCGTCTCTTGGCGCTGGCACGAAGGGACAGCCAAATATTTTGAGGTGCTGACAGCGAAGGAAGAGCAGAGACAGCTGGGACTGGCCAGCCAAGGCTGCCCCTGCCAGGACGTGCTTCTCCTGCGGGATGGACAGGAGCTGGAGAGGGAAGCGCTGCCTGGGAGCCGTCAGCACAGAGCCTTTTAGCTCAGCAATTAAATTCGCAGCTTCCCCCTGGCACCCGTCCACGCGCTGCTCTCGTCTCGCTTCCACTGACGCAGACGGTGGCTTGAGGGGGGGAAGCAGCTCCGTGTCCATGCAGGGACCCCCCAGATGGGAGCTGCACGCTGCCTGGACTCAGCACTGAGGAGGCTGCCCCTCAAATCCTGGGGTCAGTTTTGGGCCCCTCACTCCAAAAAGGACATTGAGGGGCTGGAGCGTGTCCAGAGAAGGGCAACGAAGCTGGGGAAGGGTCTAGAGCAGGAGTGTGGTGAGGAGCAGCTGAGGGACCTGGGGGTGTTGAGCCTGGAGAAAAGGAGGCTCAGGAGAGACCTTCTGGCTCTGCACAACTCCCTGAAAGGAGGTTGGGGCCTGGTGGGGTTAGGCTTTTCCCCCAAGAAACAAGAGACAGAAGGAGAGGAAAAGGCCTCAAGTTGCACTAGGGGTGGTTTAGGTTGGCCATGAGGAACAATTTCTTTGTGGCAAGGGTTGTGAAGGGCTGTGCCAGGCTGCCCAGGGCAGTGGTGGAGTCCCCATCCCTGGAGGGGTTTCAGAGCCATGGAGTTGTGGTGCTGAGGGACATGGTTCAGTGGTGCCCTGGCAGTGCTGGCTCAATGGTTGGACTCAATGATCTTAAAGGTCTTTTCCAAAGAAAACAATTCTATGATTCTATGACCTCTAGGCTTTAGAGATGATGCTATGGAGAAGAGGTGCAGAAAAGCATATAGGAAAAACTTCTTTCCTATGAGGGTTGGAGACCCTGGCCCAGGCTGCCCAAAGAGGTTGTAGAGTCTCCAAAACAACTCTATGATTCTATTCTATGAGAGCACGTCTGAATCCCACCCAGATTTCCCCAGATGCTCTCCCTCCCATCTTCTCCCCTTCCAGCTCAAGGCTTCACCAGCTCCATGGTGAGCAGTAGGACATCAATCAGTCTCAGTGGCAGCTTTACACCCATGATGGATTCAACCCCCCATTATTTAGCCCCCGCTGCTCGGCCAAGCTCACCGCTCCAACACCACAAAGCCTCAACAGCGGCCAGATTAATTAATATTTCACAGCAGTGATTAGATTCAGGCATTAAGACCACACCAGCCCTTTTTTGCACGGCAGGGGGAAACCACCATTAAGGGCAGAGCTGGGAAGGGTTGTGTTACGTGCCTGGAAGTGCCAATTTGAGGGGGGAAGGAGGGGAGTGAAGCCCCTTGATGGGTGGCTGGTTTCATCAGAAAATGCAGCTGAGGGAAGGAAATCAGAGAATCAGAGAATCCTAGAATGGTTGGGTTGGAAAGGACCTTCAAGATCACCTAGTTCCAAGCCCCTACGATGGACAGCATGGGAAGAGCTAAAATAGCAGAAAATTCACTCAAATTCTGGCCTCAACATGGCTCCTTGATGAAAGACACACGTTGGGTGTCATGTGGATGTGGTATGTCTGGTCCAGACCACATAGAATGGTTTGGGTGGGAAGAGACCTGTAGAGATCATCTAGTGCAACCCCCCTGCACTGAGCAGGGACATCTGCAACTAGAGCAGGTTGCTCAGAGCCCCAAACAACCTCCCCTGCAATGGTTCCAGGGATGGGGCAGCCACCACCTCTTGATGCCACCCATACCACGTAGGTGAGGAAGCCCCACTGGAGGCTGAGGGTCCACCCAGACCCTTAAACCAGCTTAATTAAGAGCCAGGCTCATTTTTGCAAGCCCAGGGCCTTGCTCCACGCAGCACAGAGCTGGACGTGACAGAACAGCCAAGGACACAGGAAGATGTGCAGGTGAGAATGGTTTTGAGAGAGAGAGAACCATGCAAACCCCTCCACCGTGTTCTGCATGTTAAACAAAAAACATGGTAAGGACCTTTGTGAGATGCTGACCACACCTGTTCTGGTGGTTTCCTATTTCCCCAAGATAGGCTACAGCAAAGTCTAGAGCCAGATGTAGCTTTTTTTGCAGAAAACCTGCCTGAACACCCTTGTTTACAGAGACAGAATCGTGACGGGACCAGCCATGATCTCGCTTTCTCTCCAGCCTTCTCCAGCTTTTGCAGTCCCCGAGGAGAAGAAGCAGCTCTGATCTCCAAGGCAGAATGATGTCTGATGGAGCTACAGAGCTGCAAAGGGTCCAGCTGAGAGCAGAGCATCTCTGGAAGCACGTTTTCTTGTGCAATTACAGACTGCACAATAATTAGCAGAGCCCTTAAGCAGTTGGGATTGATGAGGTTTGAGGCGAGCAATGCCAGCTCCTGGCCTGGCACAATCCTTGTCTCGTGTTTGGTCCAAGCAAAGGAGTTCCCATCTTCACTGCAGGGGTCAAATCCTGCCCAGACAGGGCAATGCTGTCTGGAAATGCACCAGGGAAAAAGCCCTGGGCTCAGTCACAGCCATCAAGGTTCAACAAAACCATCAGCCATTGAGTGTAGCATGGGCAGCAGGGCAGGGAGGGGATCCTGCCCCTCTGCTGCGCTCTGGGGACACCCCCCTGCAGTGCTGGGGCAGCTCTGGAGTCCTCAGCACAGCAGAGACATGGAGCTGGTGGAGTGGGGCCAGAGGAGGCCCCAGCAATGGTGGGAGGGCTGGAAGCCTCTGCTGGGAGGCCAGGCTGGGAGAGTTGGGCTTGTTCAGCCTGCAGAAGAGAAGGCTCCACAGAGACCTTCTGGTGGCCTTTCAGGACTTCAAAGCACCTGTCAGAAAGACAGGGACAGACCTTGGAGCAGGGCCTGTTGTGACAGGACAAGAGGTGATGGTTTGAAACTGAAGAGGGAGATTTAGACTGGAGAGAAGGAAGAAATTGTTGATGCTGAGGGTGGTGAGAGCCTGTGCCAGGTTGCCCAGAGAGCTGGTCAATGCCCCATCCCTGGAACCATTGCAGGTGAGGTTGTTTGGGGCTCTGAGCAACCTGCTCTAGTTGTAGATGTCCCTGCTCAGTGCAGGGGGATTGAACTAGATGACCTTTTAAGGTCCCTTCCCACCCAACCCATTCCATGACTTGACTCAACCCCCTAGGAGAGCTGTGGCTGGGTGGCTCAGCAAAGCCCCCAGCGCTGCCATCACCACAAACAGCCCCTTTCCCTCTACGAGCACCGAATTAATTTGCAGATCATTTAGTTAAAAAGCATAGAAGAAAAAAAAATAAATTAAAAAGCTGTTAAAAAACCCAGCTTAACTGCAGTTCCCATTCCCCTGCTGAGCCATCCAGTCCCACTGAGGGCTGTTTCTCCAGCACGAAGCCCATCGGCGCGTGTGGCTCTGACTCAGTGGCACGTTGGCAGCCCCAGACGGGGACCTTGCCTGGCACCCACCACTGCCAACCACGCCTCCTCCCCGGGCAGCCAAAAAAACCCTCATTTCCCCTGCTCCAGCTGCTGCCGAAACAACAGCAAAAAATAGGGAACCTTCTCTATTTCCAGCTCTGCCGGCGTGGGAGGAGACAACTCATGCCGGCGACCAGAAAGTGAAGTGAGGGAATGTAGGGGAAACAAAACCACGGCGAGCTGGGTGGTGCCACAGCTCTGACACACTGACGGGAACCCCCCATGGAATTGGGGACCCCATCCTGACCCCACAGCTCTCCCTACAGTCATGTCCCTGAAGAGCTTTCAAGCCCAAGGAGCTCGCTCCAGATTTTTGCACATATTTTAGAATGAAAGGCCGGGCTCCTGGAGATGGCAGAGAAGCAGGAAGGTTGCTGGTGGATGACAAAGTGGTGGGATTGTCCCACAGCCCCCAAGTGTGGGGCTACCATGTCCTCTTGTCAGCCAAAACCTGGTGGCAGCACCCCAGTGAAATCTCCCATGGAGCAGCTAATCCTCAAGCCTGGCTCAGGACAATGAGCTCCCACCGGAGTTGAGGACACCAACCTGAAGGCTCAGCTCAGAAAATTGTGGTTTGCACGACTTTAGCCACCCAGACCATGTGTCAGCAGAGTGGGGTCAAAGCTTGGATGCCCCATTCCTGGTTGATGGAATCAGGGTTGCTGAGCCTGGAGAAAAGGAGGCTCAGGGCAGACCACTTTTCCTCGACAATACCCTGAAAGGAGGTTGGAGCCAGGTGGGGTCGGGCTCTTCTCCCAAGGAACAAGTGACAGGACAAGAGGAAAAGACCTCAAGTTGCACCAGAGGAGGTTTAGGTTGGGCATGAGGAACACTTTCTTTGTGGCAAGGGCTGTGAAGGGCTGTGCCAGGCTGCCCAGGGCAGTGGTGGAGGCCCCATCCCTGCAGGGGTTTCCAAGCTGTGGAGATGTGGGGCTGAGGGACATGGGTTAGTGGTGCCCTGGCAGTGCTGGGTTAACCATTGGACTTCAGATCTTAGAGGTCTCTTCCAATCAAAACGATTCTATAATTCAATGATTTTCACCAGTGACTGCAAAGGGATCTGAACTGGACTGGAGACAGCCACAAGATCCCCAGCAGCCCCTCTCCACCTGCACGGCCACCACCACAGCCCCCCCAGGCTCCAAGCTCCGGGTGCCAGACACAGCCGTGCCCAACACGTCACTCTCACCTCACACACTCAAGCACCATCCCACTGCCAAGGGATCTGAGGGGCCCATGCCCCCCATGCTGCCCCTCTGACCACCTCCCCAGCAGGCAGCAGGTCACCCCCAGAACGGAGCAAGTGTCCTGCATCGCTTCATCCTGTCCATGGAGAAAAAAAACACCCCTCAGCCGCCCATCTAATCTTTTCCCCCAGGCCAAGAGACAGTTAAAAGAGATTAAAAAGATACCAATAATCCCACGCATTCCTAATGCACCTTTCATCCAAAGTATCCCACAGAGCTTTCCAGCTCCTGGATGCTTTCCAGGACCACGAGCTGCAGCAACGCCTGGCCACGAGCGCTGCCGGGGAAGGGACCAGCCTGGCTTTTGTCCTCAAAGTCACATTCAGGTCCCCAGAGATGGTCTGTCCTCCCCCACCCTAGGGAAATGCCGGGTATTTTAGGGTGGGGGCTTCTCCGAGATGTTAGTGGAGGTGTGAGGAGCCGTGATCCACTATGGCATTGCCATTCCTGGTGGGCAGGACAGGCTGGCCACCGAGCCAGGATGCCAGGGGACAACCAGAGCTTGTCACACCCCTTGGGTCAGATCATTCATGTCACACCACGGGGGCTGGCGGGGCTCCTGGGGACTCAGGTTTGCAGAAGGGCTGGGGTCCCCTGAGTAATCCCTGGGGGTCCCCAGGATTATTACAGGCTCCAGGCTGCTGCAAATCGCTCGGATGATGACAACAGCTCCCCACAAATTCCAGCGACACAAATTGCCAAGGGAAAACCTCTCCTCAAATCAGCCCGAGCCCCAGTGCAGACAAAAAAGTCCCGAGCAAGGCAGGGAGCTCTGATGGGAAGGGCACCGGTGGGAGTATTTGGGCACTGAAGGTCCTGCCATGGGAGCATCCCACACCAGACAGACAGGTCCCGTGGTGGGTGGGAACGGTTGAGGTAACCCCTGCATGGGGTGGGCAAAGAGGGGCCAGGTCCCCGGGGCACACAGCAGCTGTCACTGTCACGCTGTCACAGCCGAGGAGGGGAGGGAAGCATCCCCCTCGTTTTTTCTGGTGGAAAAATACCAGCTGGGAGACCTGGATGACTCAATGGAGGCCACGGAGGAGTCGGCACCGTGATGAGGAGGAGAGGAGAGGAACGGAACCCGCACGTCCTGCCTCAGTTTCCCTCCCCTTGGCCCCGCTCGGTAGAAACCCGCTCCCCAAGCCCACCAGCTCTGCTCCTTTCCCTGTAGGAAGCAGGCACCGCATCCCAATGTATCCATGACCTCCATCCTGACGCATCCATGACCCCCATCCCAACACATCCACGACCCCCATCCCAACACATCCACGACCCTCATCCCAACGCATCCACAACCCCCATCCCAACACATCCATGACCTCCACCCCAACACCTCCATGACCTCC